>OX463239.1:45274390-45501890 GCA_949820135.1 Sylvilagus floridanus | reverse complement strand
CAGATTTGATGAGGTGTCAATTTTATTCTGTTTTAGTATCTATAATTTTTGTCCATATCTTATAAATGCAACAAAGAAAAATAAATGATATATCAACAGTTAACTGATAAAATTCGACTCAGAATTTATATTCTTATTGCATTTATCAAAGAAATGTACTGAATACCATTTTGAAAAACAGTTCCACTTTATGACATTTAGTTGCATTAAATATTTAGTTCTGTTGTGTTGCATTATACTGCTGTGCGATGAAATTAAATGCAAACTACAATTTGAATGTCTGCAAACATTGGCAAGAATCTGCAGCTAAATTTAGATATAAGATTTGCAGTGTCTGTTGTTTTTTTTTTTCTTTTCATCTTTGATGGGTAAAGTATAAAAATGTTTAGGAATTTGACCCGCTTTCTCTCTCCCTCTCTGTTTCAGGTTTGCAGAGCATGCCAGGGGACTACGTTTCTCAGGGTGGTCCTATGGGAATGAGTATGGCACAGCCAAGTTACACTCCTCCCCAGATGACCCCACACCCTACTCAGTTAAGACATGGACCCCCAATGCATTCATATTTGCCAAGCCATCCCCACCACCCAGCCATGATGATGCACGGAGGACCCCCTGCCCACCCTGGAATGACTATGTCAGCACAGAGCCCCACAATGTTAAATTCTGTAGATCCCAGTGTTGGCGGACAGGTCATGGACATTCATGCCCAATAGTATAAGGGAACTCAAGGGAAAAGGAAACACACGCAAAAACTATTTTAAGACTTTCTGAACTTTGACCAGATGTTGACACTTCATATGAAATTCCAGACAGCTGTGATTATTTTTTACTTTTGTCATTTTTCATCAAGCAACAGAGGACCAATGCGATAAGAACACAAATGTGAAATCATGGGCTCACTGAGACAATTCTGTCCATGTAAAGATCCTCTGGAAAAAGACTCCGAGAGTTATAACTACTGTAGTATAAACATAGGAACTAAGTTAAACTTGTACATTTCTGTTGATCACTCCGTTATGTTGCCTCAAATAGTTTTAGAAGAGAAAAAAAAAAATATATCCTTGTTTTCCACACTATGTGTGCTGTTCCCAAAAGAATGACTGTGTTGGTTCATCAGTGAATTCACTATCCAGGAGAGACTGTGGTATATTTTAAACCTGTTGGGCCAATGAGAAAAGAAGCACGCTGGAGACCCGGTATGAACGTTTGGCTGAACCTCATCACTCGAACTCCAGCTTCAAGAATGTGTTTTCATGCCCGGCCTTTGTTCCTCCATAAACGTGTCCTTTAGTTTCAAACAGATCTTTATAGTTTGTGCTTCATAAGCCAACTCTTATTATTATTTTGGGGGACTCTTCTTCAAAGAGCTTGCCAATGAAGATTTAAAGACAGACAGAGCAGGAGCTCCTTCCAGGAGTTCTGAGCCTGGGCTGTGGACAAAACAGTCTTAAGTTGGGCAGCTTTCCTCAACACAAAAAAGTTATTAATGGTTGTTGCACCAGAACTAGGACTCAGAAACTCAAAGCTTGGGGGATAAAAAGGAACAAGAGAATACTGTAACAAACTTCGTACAGAGTTCGGTCTATTAATTGTTTCATGTTAGATATTCTATGTGTTTACCTCAATTGAAAAAAAAAAAGAATGTTTTTGCTAGTATCAGATCTGCTGTGGAATTGGTATTGTATGTCCATGGATTCTTCTTTTCTCAGCACGTGTTCCTCACTAGAAGAAAATGCTGTTACCTTTAAGCTTTGTCAAATTTACATTAAAATACTTGTATGAGGACTGTGACGTTATGTTAAAAAAAAAAAAGGTGTTAAGTCACAAAATGCGGTAATAAATATTTCATTTTTGATTTTTTGTTAGGCTTTTGTGTTTTCACTCTTAAGCAAGGTTGCCAATTACATACAGTAGTAGTAAGGTTTTTGCCCCTTAGAAGTTTAATATACTTGAAACTTATTAACAAATTTTAAGGTAATCATTTGTTGCTTCTCAGTGTATGGCCTACAAGTTCCACCCACAGAACCTTCTAAAGGTATGAAATTGTGTGTTGAGCCACGTTGGGAGATCACCTTCAACGTACCGATAGTCTGTCCTCTGACAGAAGAAAGGGCATTTTTCAGTGTTAATTTTACATCATAAGAAATAACATCTGTGCTCAGAGGTTATTCATCTGCCTGTGTTTTTCCTGTCTTACTAAAATACTGTTGAATATGCAAATTAAAATTTGCATATAGCTGTTCGTAGATAAGCAAACAACTTCCATGGAGTTTGAAATCCTGTGTTTAAAAGATTACTTAATCATTAATATTGAATATAAATTAATTATGGTATCCTTATTTCAGACACATACTCCATGTGCAGGGACACTACTGTGATGATTTCGTGACTCAAACTGTTTTTTTAAAACACAAAGTAGACAGTAAAATGCTATTTTCAAAACTTCAACATTCCTGGAAACTTTTGCTATTAGCTCGTTGATGTTGCACCAATGATACATGCTAAAGTCTGCAAAAAGTGGGTAGAAAGAGTGGGGAGTATTTGCACACCTTCTTAATTTTTCAAATTTACTAATCCTTTATTTTTGTACCTCTTAAATATTGACTGCTGTATTTAGAAAGGACAATATTATAAACTTTAACAAGGTATTCGATGTCAACTTGATCAGGGAAATAGTTCATTAACTCTACAAAGTTAAAGCTTGGAAGAAATCCATAGTGGATCTTGGGGCTCCTCTCTGCACTTCAAACGGCACTAATGGAAGTTTTATAAAAATGAGCAAGGAAATAAACTTCTATTGTTTTGAATTACATTTATTTAAGGTAGAATTTTTATAAAGTATTCATCTGTTTAGCGTGCTGCTATTTAAACATAGAAATAACACTTCTGACATAAACTAATTCTGAAAGAGAAGTTTGTCACCACTTGAAAAAGAAACAGCTTCCTTCTAATTTTTTCTACACTATTTTACTTGGATTCCCTTTGCGAAATGTCAATATTTACATATTTTTACTCTAAATGCGTTAATGTAAACTCCAGCCACCTCCCCATTTATAAATTAACTCTCACATCGGCCGAATTTCTTTTTTGGAAAACTTTTTCTTCCTTTCCTCTGGGTAAAGTAAGTAAGTGAAGGGTTTGCTTGGTAATCGGCTTAGGAAGTGTTTTATGAAATTATTCCATTATTTCATTGCAGATTAGAACCCAGGGTGCTCCAGCCCTGGCTCCCATCTTCATCAGATGCACATCCCATCACGTTGGCTTCAATGCTCTTTAAGTGCCTGGAGATGAATGATGAGAATTTTTGTTTGCATGTCCTTGCTCCCCCACCTCCACCCCATGCTAAGACAGAGAGATGATAGATTTTGTCCAATTTTTATAATGCTTTTTTTATACCACCTCGGAAGGCACTTGCTCCTG
This sequence comes from Sylvilagus floridanus, assembly GCA_949820135.1. Classification (NCBI taxonomy): domain Eukaryota; kingdom Metazoa; phylum Chordata; class Mammalia; order Lagomorpha; family Leporidae; genus Sylvilagus; species Sylvilagus floridanus. The sequence goes on along the minus strand of OX463239.1, from coordinate 45,498,470 downwards.
TCTCGGGTTTACTATTTAGTATAAAGAGTTCCGATTTGGGTATATTTAAGAAAGACTCAGCTGTCAAAAGCAAAGAAACTGGGGATGGTGTTTTGACAACCATATAGTGTTAAAGGAAATACTGTAGTCTGAATAAAATTGCTTATGTTCTCCAAAACAAGAGTAATATAAAAACACTTTTTTATTTATATGGAAAAGCAAAAGCAGAAATAAATTCCAAAGGTTTCCCTTTCTTTAAGAAATTCTGAGAGAACTGAAGTCGCCATCTGTTAAGGGTTGGGAATCGAGCAAGAAGCCACATTTTAAAGGAGAGAGAGGGGAAAAAAAAAAAAAAGACCAGGGAAGTCTGTGTCTGCCATCCGCCCCTTCTCCCCGCCTGCCCCAGGTCAGCAACCCCGCTGCCCCGGCTCACCCTGCGTGGACGCGTCCAGGGGAGTCCTCGGGAGCCGCCCGGCCACCCGCCCCTCCCGCGCCCTCCCGCGGGCCTGCGAGCCCAGAACAGATCTGCGAAGGGAAACGTGGCTAATGTCTCTAGCAGCTGTCAAAAGGGGCGACCGTCCTTCAAAGGGATGGCCAGTTCCCCATTAGTCTCCCAGGCCAGCCGTTAGATAAGGAGCCTGGACCTCCGCTCCGAGTTGCCACTCTGGCAGAAGGGCCGCTGTCTGCAAGTCTGGATGCGCAAGAGGGGCCCTCGCCTCTCCGGGGCCAGGGGGCCGCGTGGGTGCTAATGTGAGCCTGGGAGGCCCGGAGGAGGCGGGGGCCGCGCCGGCCCTCCCCTGCCTCTGTTTTGCTGCGTGTGTGTGTGTGTGTGTGTGTGGCGTGGCGCGGAGCCGAGGGACGCGCTCGGGACAGCACGGTTACAGTGGCGGTCGGTCGGCGACCCAGGGCGCGGCGTGCTGCGGGCGAGCCCCCGCCGTCGTCATCGGTCGGGGCAGAGGCGCAGTCTGGGCGGCAGGTGCTCTGCAGGGGCAGCGCGGGTCTGACGAGAATGGAGACCGTCGGGGCAGCGTTTGAAGGGAGGTTTTAATATTAATAGTTTCGGTGTAGAGACAGAAGGGAGATTGCGTCTACGGCTCCTCCGGGCAGACTCTGGGTGACAGGGATGATGGATGATCCGGCAGAGCCCAGCAGCTCCTCCCCTGCAGCCCCAACGGTGTCAAAGCTACTTTAGTTGAAGCTTTAGAAATAAAATAAATAAACAGCATCGCCCCCCACCCCCTACTCTTCGTCCACCGCCACCACCCCCCACGCTTTCCGACATCGATTTATGGATCATTATGAATCAATTACTGCTCTGAATACTTTTCCATTGGCTTAAATGAAACAGTCGAAAAGAAAATGTGGGGTTCGGCGGGCATCCTTTTTGACCCCCAGCCCCCCAAGAACAATCGCAAAATCTATTATCTTTTCGGAGGCACTGGGGTGGTAGGTTGCGAGAAGAAGGGGAAGGGGTCACCCAGCAAATAACTGGGGCAACGCTGGAGAGGGACAGTCACCCAGCTGCTGCCTTTGTTGTGTTTCTGATGGGTCTGGTTTCTTTGCTGTTTGTTTTGGAGGTGGGGTTTTTTTGGGGGTGGCGGGTGGGGGGGTGGGTACGAGGGGGAACTCTTTTGAGAAAGAGATGCCTCCAAGTTTTCTGACCTAATTACGTAACTCCTATGGAGACCTAATTGCACGTGCGTCCGGGCGAACATCAGATGATGTTGCTGGGGAGGTTGCACATGGGAGAAGGTGTGGAGGAATGGGTCCGAGTGCAGGGCCGGTTTGCACTTTGTTCTGAGCGGCTGTCCGTGCGCGGGTTTGCTGCTGGGAGCGGGGGTTCTCCCCTCCCACAAGCCCCGCACACACCACCCCCACCGCCCCGGTCCGGCCCCCTGGCCGCTTTTTGTCGCCGGAGCTGGTTGGGGTCTGGGCCTGGACGCCCCCTCCGCCCCCGCCCCCGCCGCGGTCGCCGCAGGCTTTTCTTCGCTCGCTCGCCTCTTCCGCGGCGGAGCTCCGAGGGTCTCTAGGTGTTTCTATGACTACATTGTGTGTGTGGGAGGGTCAGATGTGGGGGTTGCCCGTGAGAGGGCCGTTCCTGGGCGATCATTTATCAATGTCACCCACATAATGATTCTCTCTGCAGCCTCCTATTGATGAGGATAATTACATTAGCTCAGAGTGACTGATCAATGAAAAACCACCACACAAAAACTTCTTTACTCCTCTATAATACCAAAAACCGATACAGAAATAACACAGAAAGCCTCATTTTCTTTCCCTTCCCTGCCCACCAATGGATTCTACACCATGACCACCCCTTCTTTTCCTCCCCCCCTCAAAAAAAAAAAAAAAAAAAAGGACGCGGGAGTAAACTCAGAAAAGAGACCCAGGTTTGTCTCGGGTACAGGAGATGCATCCCCTCCAAAACATGCCGGTTTCTCTCCCCCTTTGGTGCAGAGTATCTACGGATTAGCCTGTGGGAGTTGCTTTTAGACTTGTCCCTGGTTTTCCGTTTTTCTTTCTTTCCACCCCGTTGAGCAATTTTTTTCTGCTTTAAAGGGGGGGGGGGGCAAGACTGTACCTTTACTATTCCTTTTACAAATAACTGGAAAAAGTAATGACTTTGGGTCCTGAGTTTTTAAAAGCGATGCCCAAGGCGGGTTATCTTTTGTCTTTATCACTTCATAAAGTAGAGCAATTAAAAGACGTAGTGTGGCGTGGGTCTAACGGTGGCTCCATTAGGATCCGCTGTATTCTCGCCCGAAAGTTTGCAGCTGAATTACGATTTCGCTTTTTCTAGAGTTGTAAAACAATTCAATATTTTCTCAATTAAAGAGAATTTTCATGCTTTACTCGCGAGTTGTTAAAGGCGCTGTAAATTTTATGGTAATGCTTCTTGACTTGGGAGTAGATGCAGGAGACCCGGTGACTCTCGTGGTCTTTATCCTCGCCAAGAACCGACCCCCGGGAACGTCCAGTGGTCTCCCAGCAAATGGATGCAACCAAGGTAAGGAGGGTTCGGAAGAGGACGTCGGCAGGGCCAGCGGGGCCGGGTGGGGGCCTCCAGGGGAACCCCACCGCTGCTGCCACAGGCCATTGTCTTGCATATTTTCACCTGTCTGGGGCCCGCCTCCTGAAACTGACAGAAGTATCCATTTTATTCTCCTCAAAGCAGGAGAGGGCCGGCCCAGGAGCTGCCCTGGGGGAGCATCAGGGACTGCTGCCCCTGCCCCCTGTCGTCGGCGCCCCTCGCCTCCTTTGGCCACGTTGTCAGTGGGAGCTCACCCCTGCGCGGATCCTGCCGTGTTTTCTGTGTGCTCTGGCCTCCTTGTGGGAAAGCGCTCCCCACCCGCAGGAGCCCACCGTGTACAGATGTTCTCTCCTTCCACACGTCCCACCTAGTAAAAGCTCCCGCAGAGAATTAGCGGCGGTGTGTTAATAGCCCAGCTCTGCTACCGCCAGCCCCTGCACAGCCGAGTCTGAGGCTGCAGAAGCGCCTCCAGGCCCCACTGAAGCCCCAGGACTTGGGGATGCCAAGGTCCAGGCACTCGGTGGCACCCGAGGGAGGGAAACTTCCAGAAACCGAGGTGGAGACCCGGGAGAAGAAAGCAGGGAGCTGGAATGGAAGGAGAAAGGGTAGGGTGAGGCAGAAAGCAGGGGCCTTTGGGACCCATTTGTAATTGAAAAAGAAACAATAATGAAGGGAAACTGAATGTGTAAGGCTTGCTATTAAAATTGTTTTGAGCCTAACGTCCGCCTGAGAACCGGTCCAAAGCGATCCCAGAATGGGCCCCTTCGCAAGTCTGCTCTCAAGTTAATTTGCTGGGAACGAGAAGACCCGGCAAGGGCTATGTGTGTGGTGTACCAAGAGCTTAAGTAAGAGTCCGGTGGGAAGGGGCGTCCAGATATAATGAGGTTGCTGTTTTAAGCTGAATGGGGGGGGGGGGAGGTAGACAAAAAGCTACCACAATGCACTTTTGCAATAATTCTCACTCACTTGCCTTCCCTTCCCTCAGCATGCCATATGGAACAGCAGGCATAGGTGGCCAACTTGTCTAGTTCCCCGTCTTCCACCAGTAGACCCACCTGGCAGCTCCTCCTTCCCTTAGATGTCTACTATGTAAGCCTGGGCCACGGCTGCTTTATAACTGAGTGGGCCTTTGTTAATGTGTTTGTTATTATTTTTGTTTTTTTTTTTTTTGCTTTCAGTCTAAGTTTCTCGCTTTTGGAAGAGGCAGGAGGTGCAAGAAGGGGGGGAGGGGAGCCCCACACAAAGACTATCTAGTTCTCACCAAGCAGGTTTCAAAATAGAAACTTAATGGGAAGAATGAATTAAAAAAAAATAGTGTGGTGTGAGAGTTGTTTATGACAACAGGTTTACTTGTCTGGAAGAGAGGTGCTTCTGAAATATTTTTCCCTTGGAGGATTCTCTTTTCATCCTATTGAAACATTTTCAAATTTTAATCCTTTTGCATACAAAACCTCAGCATAAATATGATGTGGACCACTGGCAAAAAAAAAAAAAAAAGAACTTCAACTCAATGCTTGGAGGAGAGGGGGGGTGTGGGGAGGAGAGAGCCCTCTCTGATTAATAACTAGCAGGGTAATGTTGAGGGCTTTTTCTGCCCGATTGCCTTTTTGAATTAGAGCCGATTCCTTCACACTTCAATAGTGCCTGTCTCCTTTAAAATGACTGGCAGATTTGTTTCTTTTTTTTTTCCCCCTCTCTCTCCCTGGGACCTAATGATGTAAATTTTCTAATTAGTTAAATCATATTGCTTAAAGGCCTAATATTTACCATGTAAGAAATGATCCTACTGATTTGGACCTCTTGAAATATTCTGAGAAATAACATTTGGCTTTGAGGTTGAGGGAGGAGGGAGCAGGAAGCTGTATTCCAGGAAGCTGTTTAGAGGAGAGCAGGCACGGACTGGGCAACACGTTAAATTAATAGTTGAAGTTGAACTAGGCTCACACCCTAAGTCTCCTTTTATTTTTCAATCAGCGAAGATTTAATTGGCAGCCCTCAGGCCGGGCGATCTGATATTTTCTCATTAGTTTCCCATCACTAATCTTGAGTGTTAGATTGGCTTAAAGGTTGTCAACATTTGACCAATTTTATTTAAGGGGGAGGGGGACTGGAAATCACGCATTATGGCTCCGGGATGTGAGATCTGCAAATAAATCCTGCTTGGATCAGCGGAACTAACAGGCGAAAAAAATGTTGACTATTCATGGTCGCATTTAATAAGTTGCATTACTGTGTGTTTCAAGGCTAGGGGGAGAGATTATATATGTGCCGCCCAGAAGCAGATGAAAAACAGGTTGATGAGGGGAGGAGGGTGCACCGTAAGCAGCATGGGTAAGTAAAACGAGACTCGGATACGTTTCGAATGGAGGGTAAATAACCCGCGTGGAATCGCTGTTGAGGGTTTGGGAGCCACAATCCGCCCCTTCTCCCCACCTTCCTTTGCAGCTGCGTCAAACTGCCAGGGCTGCCTTGCAAGCGCTGAACGGCTCGGCAAGCTGGTCCACAGCTAACGTCAGAGCGCCCCCTGCTGGCCAGCGGCGTAGACCGCGCGGGTCAGCCCCCTGCGAAGTGAATCGTGGTTTTCTGCGCCCCCCACCCTTCGCCTCCTCTTTCCCCCGCTCCCACCCACCTCGGATCTGCAGCAGAACTCCGCGACAGGGGAATCGCTTGTCAAGGCAGAACATTTAAATGAATAAAAAACAAAATGCAAAGGAACCCCCCACCTCCACGTGGCCTCCGGGGAATACACTATCAAACGCCTTGGTGAAGGGACACATTTTATTTGCCTAAATCTCTTGATGCCCCAGGTTTTTGCTGTAGCTTATGTTTTTCTGCCGAGCTGTAGATTCCGAATCCGAGGAAATTTTTTACTAGATGCTGTGAGAGTTTTTTTAAAAATGGATATTTGATAAGGCAAAGAGGCCAATATAAAAGAATGTTTTGCATCCTCACTACATTAAACTCCCGGGGAACTCTGTTTTACAGAGTCCGGAGGCATCCCTTTTGCAATTCAGACAGTTCTTAGAGTAGAGCGACCTTTTCCTGCACTGCTGGCCCTTGTCTGACCATTTTTCAAAACAGAGAATGGGTTTAAAAGTTGTCACCAGACACACAGGTACTTCCACGGCCCCGTTCTGGGCCCGTGCTTCCCAGTTTTTCTGGGGAGGACCAGGGTGGCTGAAGTCGCCTCAAAAACCCGCCAGCGCCTGGACACTTGATCTTCCTGGGTGCTTCACGTCCAGTGCAAGATACCGGGGTGAAGGTTCCGCGGCCGGGTGCACAGAGGCGTTTTCCCCAAGTCCCAGTCAGTCTTCGGGGAGGGGATGGATGAGCGCTGCGTAAGGCGAGGGCGCACAGGTAAGGAGCCACCCCGGGCCGACGGGCGCCGCGCCTCCACTGCCTGCCTAGCGCCTCCCGGGAAAGGCGCCGGCCGCCCGCAGTCCAGACCTCGGGAAGCCCAGCGACCACCGCTGGACCCCCCAAGACGGGGTGTTAGTCTGCAACGCGGGGCGACTTTGGCTCCGCTGGGCGGGTGTAGGTTCCTCGTTATTGCTGTTCGAAGGTCTGGTTCGCGGGATTTTGCATAAGCAGTTTTCAGACCCGAGGCGTGGGGCGGGGGGGGTGGGGGTGGGGGGGGGCACTGCAGGGGAAAAAGGGTCTCTGGGCTCGTATTTCTCGCTAGAGGACCAGGACCCTCTGGTGTGAAAGTCCCCTCTCTCTTCCCTCGCTTCGCCCCAGAACCCCGAAGGCATCCCTTGTCCCCTTCCCCACCCTTTGGGGAAGGTCCGGGACAGGGACCCAGGGACCCCCGAGGAAGAGCGCTCTTCTAAGGCAACGCAGAGGCGGTGGGCCGCCCGGGGCCAGTGTGTCTGGAGAATCTGAGGCTGTTATGCGAGCTTGGGTGAAGTTGAAGTGTAACGCTCCAAACTGCTGTCGTGGGGGCGGGGCCGTGTTGGAGAAGTTCGTTGCGTTCAAGCTTACTTAAAACAAAGTCTGCTCCAGGGAAGCCAAATCTGCTGCTTGCCACTGCAGCTGAATTTTCTTGGAAAATTTTTTCTCCCTTGAAGCTCAGGAGTGGCAGGGAAGTTTTCCTGAGACCACATGACTCCACTGAAACACCTGTCTATGCGGGTATTAAATACCCGTTTCTTGTACCTGTACAAAAGACAGGAAAACCATGAAGACAAGCAAGGGGGTATCCCTCACCGCAGGTGAATCCAAATGTAAAATTTTCAAGAGATACTCTCACCGCTGATGACAAGATGAAATCTTTGTTGCTGTTTTGTTTGGTTGGGTTTTGGTCTCAGTGTGACTTAGGGAAATTTGGGGATCTTGAACTAGTCTGGTCAGTATTCTGAGGAACACAGTGCAAAAGTCTTCAACAGAAGACCTGGAAAAATCCCCCGCCACACTCTTAGACCACTGGAAGATTATGATGAAAAGAATGAGGTCACTCAGCATGATCCCCTCAAATAGCTGTAAACTGCCCCCAACCTTTTATTGTGGCAACAAAATAAACTCCTCACTAGCAATGGTGTTTCTTCCCTTTTTATCTTTGTTTTTGTTTTGGCTTAAAGGCAAAGAAGGGAAAACAAGCAGAGAAAACTGTTTCAAGAAGTCTTGGAATTGCTGCTGTTAAAAGGCTATTCTTCATTTCTGATCTCTTCATCTCGCGCTGCAAAGGAAAAAGAAACCCAATGATGTGTCCGCATTTGATGAGGAGAAAACACTAGCAGCAATGGAGGTGTGTGCGTTTTTCTTTTCCTCTGGAAACAAACATGTTTAACATTCACCATCAGAGCAAGTGGAAAGCTGCAGAGGTGTCCAAGGTGTCCCCTGGTCCACATCTGTGGGCTGGCTCTTGTCACTGCAGCATTGTGGGCTTTTTTATCACGGAGAAATTGGGGGAGGTGGAAAGGGGAGTGGAAGGGAGGGGGAGAAAAGGAGACCCTCGCTGAGGAATCGCAATATTCTGCACCTTCACGGGATTCCTAATTCCACATGCGAGTGCTGTTAGAAAAAGGCGAGGGGATGCCGCTTCTCCGGGATCAGCCCCCAAAGAGAAGAAAGAGGGCCGAGAACTCCGTCACTGGGCATTCTGACAAAAACGGAGGCAGCGCCTGTCTGCACCCCGAGTATAGAACCTCTTTGTGCTCCTTTGGAGCCCAGAGTGGGGTGTTCCTTTCGGGGAAAGACACATTTTGAAAAGCAAAATGCTGCCACTGCAGGGCGGTGGCCAGCAACAGCAGCAGAACACACCACTCTGGGGAGGATGCTTCAAACTCTGACGACGTGCAGAGGCCACCGACCAGCTAGGCAGACGTACCCCTCCGGACCGAGCAGCCGCTCGGCCGCCAGCCGAGGTTTCCACTTGGAAAGTGGCCTTGGAGAGCCCACCTGCGCTGGAACAAGGGGGTTGTTCCGGGAGGGAAACAAGGGCGGTCGCCCTCCTCTGCGTCGGCACTTCCCACCTGTTCCCTCCGCCCCAAGCTGGGGCGAGGGAGGAACTCAGAGCTGGAGACTGCCCGCCCACCCACCCGCCCTGTCTCCACGGGGTACCCAGGGCTAGCAAGGTTCTTACCAAACCCAGGAGGAAATCCAAAGAGGGCCCCCTAGCTCCAGTCCCAACAGAAGAAACCTCTAGGTCCGAGGCACACGCAGCAGTCTGCCCCATTCCCTAGCCAGGTTCCCGCGTCCAGTGGACAGGCCACGCTCGCCCAGAGTGCGTGGGAATGCACTGGAGGGAGATCACCTCCCCGCCGCGCTCAGGCGTGCTAGTGTGAGCGCGCACGTGTGCGGCACAGGCACTTGGTGCAGGCCTGGCAGCTGACATCAGTTAGGAAAGTTCACCTGTGCGGCTTCCCGGGCCTTGAACCCAAGCCTGCCCCATCCTCTCCCCTTCAACTCACCCATCCCCACCTGCTCCCAAAACTCAGGCCCCACCCGGACAGGTGTGTCCTGTCGCTGGCAAGCACCTGGGTGAAGATGCACCGAGGAAAGTGATGGGGGGGGGGCGAGGGGGGCAGCGGAACGAAAGGCGTGGGCACACTCCGTCTCTCACGCAGGGTTGGTTTCTCCACAGAATCGGGCTCACGGAAACAGCGGGAGTTGACGCTGTCTCCTGGGACCTGAGCGGGCTTCCCTTAGGTTCAAAAGTATGATTTTAATTTTCTTAATGAAGGCGCGCTCTAGACCTCAGCTGGTAATGGCTGTGCCGAGTTTAATAGACTTCTGTCGAACAGAAAAAGACGGATAACTATCGGTTATAAGTAATCTGCTCTAATGCAATTATTTTCCCAGGTTCCAAAGTCATTGTGCCAACAGGGCAGAAGTGAATTAAAGTCCCCGGGGATCCCGGGTGCCGGGCCAGGAGACCGCTTGAAATCCGAGCTTAACCTGTTTTGTGAGATGCACTTGGGCTTGGGGTCGTAGGCTGCAGAGCCCTTGGCCTGCCCTGTGAATCTCACTCTCTCGCTCCCCCTCCCCTCGTCGCCCCTCTTCGCAGTTGCAGTTCTTTTCTCTCTGGCTCCCTCTTCTTTCTCCCCACCTCTCCCGGAGTTAATGCTAATTCCCTCTCCCTCCTCTATTTCGCTGTCTCGGTGTTTCAGGCGCATCCATTCATTCCAGAGCATTTCTTCGAAGCACACTCACACGGAGGCAGGCTCCTGGCCAGAAATGGAATAGAATATCACCGGGAGGTTTAAGACACTGATGACTGCTTTGTGCGCACACACAGGATTATTTCTAGCCAAATAAGGAGCCTACGCAGGTCTCCTGTCCGAAAGGAATCTCCTCTTAGCGTGAACACAAGTGATCCTTCGTCGTGGCAATTTTTTATGTGGGATTGCCCCCAACTCTCCTCCGCTCTCCAAGCAATCGCGGTTTTTAAAACAGTAATCAGCAGGGTTCATGATCTCCCTTCTTGCAAGAAGCGTGCCGAGGCGATGACAGGAACGCCCTGCGCCCTCACCGGGTCGCAGGAACTGGAGGCGCCCGAGGCCCGCGGTGCAACCCCCACGGCACCGCCGCCAGGCACCGGGAGCCCGTGTTGAGACCCGCCACCCCAGCCGCTCGCCGGCCTGCAGCTCTCCCCCAGGGCCCAGGAAACACGGAGAGGGTGAAATGAGGCCCCACCTATAGGTGGCTCCCAGGTGAGGCAAGGGTAGCCGAGTTTGGTCTCCTGCTGGAGGCCCACTAACCAGCTTGGTTCCTCATCCTGCACCCTCTCCATCCTCTGACTCTGGGTCTCTGCCCTCTCTCTGTTACCCTCACTCCTACACCTACACACACCTACACACACCTACACACACACACACACACACACACACACACGTCACCCAGATGCACACAAACATCCACCACCTCTGATTACCCTCTTCTAACCCAGTTCGACACCTCTCCCCTGGCCCATACAGTCAGGACTTGCAGTAAAATAACAAAAGGGAGAACTTCATCCCACCGACATCTGCAGTCCCCTCGGCTTCCCCAACTGGAGCCCGACGCAGGAAGCTGGTGGCCCCCTCTGCTGGGGGTGGGGGTGGGGCAGGGCTGTGGAGGATGCCCCGTCCCCCCCTCCCCTCACAACGACTGCCGCGGCAGCCCACGCTTCTGGGAAGAAATTCGGGAAAAGATCCATTTCCCACGTCCCAGCAGCTCCCAGGTCCTGGAGAAGTTGAGCGGGGGTGGGCAGACGCCGCTGAGCTGTGGAACCTCCCGGAAGCCCGGGTCCGTGAGAAGGCCTGCGGCCAGGAGATCTGGGTGGCCCAAAGCCCTTCAGAGAAGGCGAGGGCAGTCTGGAGTTAGGGGGCACAATGGATGCAGGGCCTGCTTCCTGCTCCAAGATCACATCTGGAACTCGGGACAAGGGTGGTGCAGCTTCTCTCTCTCCAACCTCCCTCCTTCCCATCTCCTCTCCGCCCCCCACCCCCACCCGGGATTCCTTCAGTGGTGATCCAGGAGGGCAACAGCTAAGACATTGAAAGCCCCCCAAGCTCTAGGTGGCTCTAATTTCGCTTTTGGAAAGTCGTTAGGAGGGAAAGGAAAGAAACTCTAGGAGGAGGGTTGAGGAGTGTTTGGAAGGAGGTAAGGAAAAGCCCTCTCTCCCCAAACTCGGACCAAGGAAGAACCCCAATTCCCTCCTTGCAGACGCTGCGGTTCCAGCCTGGGAGGCTTGTCTGGATTTCCCCACTCACTGGCCTCTCCATCCAGTCTTGCCATGGAGCGATGAGCAAATGAGCGAATGAAGTCTGGAGAAATAGAAGAGGCCCCAAGACTTCGGTTTACTTCTATTTCAATTACTCCCCTGTTTTAAGTGTCAGGAGACGAAGGCATTTATTCTCCCCACCCTTCTTCTGCAGTAAATCAAATATGTGATTGTAGTCACATAAAATTAAGGAATAAAATGTATCTTTTCACCAACTGTGCTTAGACATGTTTTTATTTTATTTTATTTTATTATTTTTTGACAGGCAGAGTGGATAGTGAGAGAGAGACAGAGAGAAAGGTCTTCCTTTGCCATTGGTTCACCCTCCAATGGTCGCAGCGGCTGGCGTGCTGCGGCCGTCGCACCACGCTGATCCGATGGCAGGAGCCAGGTGCTTCTCCTGGTCTCCCATGCGGGTGCAGGGCCCAAGCACTTGGACCATCCTCCACTGCACTCCCAGGCCAGCTCTCTGCTGTGGCCAAGAAGAGGGGCAACCGGGACAGAATCCGGCGCCCTGACTGGGACTAGAACCCAGTGTGCAGGCGCCGCAAGGTAGAGGATTAGCCTAGTGAGCCGTGGCACCGGCTTAGACATGTTTTAAGAACAGCCCTGAATATGGTATTTTTTTCTTCTTTGGGGATAGGAAGAGAGAAGGAGAGAGAGATCTTCCATTCACTAATTCACTCCCCTAAATGACCACTACAACCAGAGCAGAGCATGGAATTCCATATGGGTCTCCCCACAGATGGCGGGGCCCCAAACACTTGGGCCATCTTCCAATGCTTTCCCAGGCACATCAGCAGGGAACTGAATGGAAAAATGGAGCAACCAGGACTCCAACTGGTACTCATGGGATGATGGTGTTGCAGGTGGTATCTTAATCCACTGTCCTACAACACAGTATGCTTTTAAAGACCAAAACACATCAATATAAGTTTTCGGATGAAGAGCATTAGGAGTGCCAGGTACCTCCTTCCTCTACCCTCATGTCACTAGGCAATTCTCTAAGAGCTCTGAAGTCGAACTCATTCACAAAAGTAACACTTACTGCATCTTTTTTTAATGAAGTAATTCTTTGAGAACAAGTTTTACTATTAAGTCTTTATTTTTTGACAGGCAGAGTGGACAGTGAGAGACAGAAAGGTCTTCCTTTTCCATTGGTTCACCCTCCAATGGCCGCTGCAGCCGGCACACCGGGCTTATCCAAAGCCAAGAGCTTCTCCTGGTCTCCCATGCGGGTGCAGGGACCAAGCACTTGGGCCATCCTCCACTGCACTCTGGGGCCACAGCAGAGAGCTGGACAGGAAAAGGAGTGACCAGGACTAGAACCCGGTGTGCCAGCACTGCAAGCAGAGGATTAGCCTATTGAGCCAAGGCACCGGCCACATTACTGCATCTGTAAACTAAGTCTCCCTAAGAGAAGCTGGAAAAATACCTGACTGCTAAAACTCCTTCTCTACCCAGGTCTGTTAATACAGATTAAATGGTCTCCTTCACAAGGGGCGATACTGCCCACCACAACAGAGCAAAAGCAGTTGTGTGTACTCCAGAGCTATCGGACTCTGAATGTTCAAGAGAAGTGTAAATAGAGTAAGGTCACAGGTGATTGACAAGTTCAAGTTACTTAGCTCAATTATCAAAATTTTATTTCTAAATTATGCTCAATTTGATTTTCCTGCATTCTATACCTGACCTTAGAAAATCCAATGGGAACAGACAATTTACATCACGGCCTCCTAAGTAGGCTGATTTATTTGTAGGATCATTTTGTGATTGTGCCTCCTTTAATGTTTCTGTGGAGATCAAATTTTTCCAGTTAGATTTAGAAACACAGCTCTCACGCTCATTCACAGGTAGTCACTTTAAAAGGTACAGTAATCACTACAGGTTGACAGTTGTCTAGAATGTCCCCAAATTCCTCAACTTGCAAGAAGAATCTGCACACTGTTGGGTGGCAGATTCTCTAGATACTGATGAACTGTGTTCAGTGTCCAGCAGTGGCCAATGGCCAGCTCTGTAAAACTAGGTAAGAGAGCAGTTTGTATGTAGATATCCTACAGCTGACTTCCAACGGACCATCTCCAAGTTCTCCTGGGCCTTACTGAGTGGGTAAGCGAGCTCTTCAGATCCGGGCTCATGCAGCCACATCTGGAAACGCTCCCTTTTCTCCACCCATCACCCCCAGCCCCAGCCAGGAGTGAGAGAAAGAGCTGAAGCCTCCCCTCCCACCATTATATGATAGCATCGGCTTTTAATCAGCGAGAGGCACTCCTATTTAAATTTACAGGATGACTCTTTATTTCATTTATCTTTTCTTTTGGATGAAAGTGAAACAAGAGCACCACCCTTATTAATTATAAGATTGATGGGGTGAAAAAAGCCAAATGAATTTGGCTTGCAAATTATTAGCAGAGGTATGAATATTTATGAGTGTGCCAGGAACTGCACTCATGAACCCTGGGTATCAAGCCTGGGAGACAGTCAGACCAATGCATTCAATGAGGGTTCAGTCTCCCCAAATCTGACATGACATAAATGGAAACTTCTAAATTAGACCCAGGGTGGGCTCCCATCAAATCAATTCCTGTGTGAGCAGGGGGAGGGGGGAAGGGCAGATCTTCCTGAATATGAACTTATTTCTAGTGGTCTCCATCATAAGCTTTAAAAACCTGTAAGTTTTCTGAAGGGAATGTCTATTTTTCCTACTTTTTATTCATTTATGTTTTAAATCAGGTTTATCTGTAAAATCTGTGACATTTTTAAGATTGAAAACTATGTTTATTCAGTGTGAAAAATCCTAGAATCCTGGAATAGCCTAGGTATAGAATAAAATCTAAGTAGACACAACCTCAGTCAGCTTGAGAGAGAAGTGAGAGAGGAGAAGAAAACGAGGAGATGCAGAATGTGGTTTTCGATTTCCTTGCTTGCTTCTTTTTTTATGCGCCAAACTTATCCAGGCTTTCATCCCATAGTCAGGGAATTTCAGTGAAAAGTGGAGGCTGAGAGGAAAAGGGTCAAAGCCAGAATTTAATAATTCAGTAAAAGACAAACTGTATCCTCCTCTTTATTATACATGTAAGAGTTTTGTGGTGCTTTGGAAAAGGGACTCGGGGTTTGAGATTTAATGAGCTCAACTACTCTCTCTTCCCCAGTTTCTTTTTTCTGAAAGAATTGTTGAGTGGGAGCTGACCCAATCCTGTGAAAATGGCTCATTCTGACATCAGAGCCAGCTTATCACATACATTTTGAAAAGGAAGACAAGTTGTTTTCAAAACAAAAATGCTAAGCATTCTAAAAAGCATAAGCAATTTAAGAAATGCTCCTCAAATTTTCTGAAAAACTACCAACTACATATATTTCACAATTGTAAATGGATATTTTAATGCTAAATTGATGCTTTATGTATATGTGTCTCAATTTGTTTGCGGTAAGGATGTTGTGTTTTTAAAGAAGTGATACCACTGATAACAATTTACTTAAATTCACAAACCTTGAAAACCATGCCTCTCCTATCAATCACGTTTAGTAGATACAGTAAAACACATTCAACATTTGTATATCAATAGTGGCACACACACAAATCTGTTTTGTTCAATTTAAATGCTCTTCAACATGTCATTTCGTATTTTCCTGGAATATGTTATGGGTTAGTCATCCTGCTAAAGCTGATTGTTAAATCCTTAACCTAATGAAAATTCAGGTTGGAGTACTTCCTTGTCAGGGTTTCACTGCAGCAAGGTGAGCTTCAGGGATAATTTGGTCAACCCTTCTTAGCTTTCTGATCAAGAAGAGTTGGGAGGCCTGAAAATGTCAGCTGATCAGTCCAATTCATCAAATTAGCTAGCTCTAGTTTCTTCTAAGAAACTCTCAAGCTTTTTATTTTATGTATAAATACATAAAGTTCATTTATGTATTTATTTGAAAGCCAAAGTATCAGAAAGAGAGAAAAGAGAGGGAGAGACAAAGATCTTCCATCTGCTGGTTCACTCCGCAAATAACCACAATAGCCAGAGCTGAGCCATGTTGAACACAAGAGCCAGGTCTCTCACTTGGGAGGCAGGGACCTTAGAACTTGGATCATCAACTGCTGCTGTTGCAGGCCCATTAGCAGGAAGCTGGAGGGGAAGTGGAGTACCCAGGACTCAAAGTGGCACTTGGGTACAGAGTGCAGGCATTGCAAGCAGTGGCTTAACCAAGTCACAACACCTGCCCCACTCCCAAGCTCTTGAAGCTAATTTTTGTTATATGCTGCTTTCTCATTGTCTACCCTTTTTATTAGAACATTATGTATAATAGGGTATGCAGTCTATTCTAATATTTTTCCTTCTGGTGCTCTGACAATGAAATTCTAAGACTAGTCTTGATCCAATTCCAAGATTTGTTTTTGATCTGTGATGTCTGTATTGATTAGGCAGGGAAGAGGTCTATCTTCTACCTGCAGAATCGATCCCAGTATTGGCACACAAGCAAAATTTGTATTAACACCAACCTTTACTTATTGGTTGCATATCAACTCAATCAAGCCAGAAACAGGTAGTTGAGTAATAGATCTCAAATTTCCAAAAATGTTCATCAGGGGTATTGAAACCGATAACCAGAGTTGACATCAGCATTAGTCACTTGTTTCAAGTTTATCTTCCCACTGACTCTTCTTCATCCAAAACTCAATCCTACTGTACTGCTTTTTACATTAGGAGGAATCCTATTCATGCCCGAGATGGTCTCGTACTTATGGTGGTCTCTTATGTGAAATTGTTATTTGTATTGCTTGCTGTCAAAAATGTCACTCAGGGGCCAGTGCTGTCTTATAGTAGACTAAACCTCCATGTGCATCCCACATGGGTGCTGGTTCTTGTACTGGCTGCTCCTCTTCTGATCTGCTAATGTCCTGGGAAAGCAGAAGATGGCCCAAGTCCTTGGGCCCCTGCATCCCTGTAGGAGACCTGGCAGAAGCTCCTGGCTTTGGAACAGCTCAGCTCTAGCCATTGAAGCCATTTGGGGAGTGAACCAGCAGTTGGAAGGCCTTTCTCTCTGTAACTCTCTCAAACAAATTCTTTAATAAAAGTCACTCAAAGTTTCCTTCTACCTTGGCTTATCCTCTGTCATAGCAACTCAGAAGGTCTAATCCACATGGAAACTACTTTCCCTATTAAACACAAAGAACTTTTTGTAATTTCTTGCCCACCTCCTCTTGTCTTACCACCCCTTAGCTTCATCTTTGTCTTTAAAAGCTCTTCAGTGTTTCTCCTGTGCTAAAATTTTTCATTCAAGCAATTTCTTTTAAGATTAAACTATCTGACTTTGGTGAGAAATCTGAGAATATGTAGGTGTATAAATGTTTGGTATGGTCTGTGAGTCCATGCTACTTAGGTTAGTACTCAAGTGAATCAGAAAGCAATACTGAAATCCCAGAAAGTTCTGGAATAGAAAAAGCAATTTACAATAAAAAAAAAAAATCAATGATCCAACTTATTGTTTTTTTTTTCTAAAGATTTATTTTTTACTTGAGAGTCAGAGTTACAGAGAGGAGAGGCAGAGAGAGAAAGAGAGGTCTTCCATCTGATGGTTCACTCCCCAGTTGGCCTCAACGGCTGGAACTGCACCAATCCGAAGCCAGAAGCTTCTTCTGGGTCTCCCACATGGGTGTAGGGGCCCAAGGACTTGGGCCATCTTCTACTGTTATCCCAGGCCATAGCAGAGAGCTGGATAGGAAGTGGAGCAGCCTGGACTAGAACTGCCACCCATATGGGATGCCAGCGCTTCACGCCCAGGGCATTAACCTGCTGTGCCACAGCGCTGGCCCCTAAACTCATTGGTGTTTAAAACTTTCTTCATCAGCAGCCTCTTTTTGGATGTTTTTATTTCATTGCTTTTGCATGAATATGACAAATGGTCATTAAATCTAAGCATTCTTATTTAATGTTCATAAAAACTGGTAGGTTTTCAAACAAATGTGGCCCGATATGGTTCAATGACTTTAGTGGACTTCTCACATAAATGGAATAATAACCATACAGAAGATGAATTTTATACCTGTGTTTACCTTGAGAAGTCACCCTTATAATTACAAATAGTGATTATGTATTATGCAATATACCTGCCATTATCCAGACACTGTGTAAAACCTTAACTTGATCACTGCCATCTAGAGTTTATTATCCAAGATGGCACTAACACCCAAAAAATACAGGAAACATGGACAAATAGAACACCAGACACAGCTATGTATTCTTTTTTCATACAATAAAATGTAATGGAGCCTGGTTCACAGATGGACACATTTTTGTCTCTTCATTAAAATTTTTAATTCAAAAAGTGGTTAAAAAACAAACAATAGTTTATTTCAGTTATTTTCTATCAACTAGGAATACATTTTCCCTATTACCTTTTTGAAAGATTGGTAAAAACAAAGTGGCAGCCAGAGTTGCCCAGGTAGGGGAGGATACACACATCTAACTAATGAAGGCAAGAGAGCACCGTGGATTTAGACATGGCTCTACACTCAGAGTGCCTGGATATAAATGCCAGTTCAGCTCCTAGTTGGCTATGGGACCTAAGGCAGACTAACAAATGCTTCCAGATTTCTCACAGGGCTTGCATGCATCAAAAAATTTATCCTAGTACTTGGCTCATAGCAAGCATCCAATAAATATGAATTGCTATCTTTATTACAATTAATAATAGCTGGTCAACACTTTATCCTTCTCCCACCTTATCTATGAAATTTAGATATCTACTTTCATTGAACATGTAGAATTTTACCAACTTCTGTTACCATAGGTTTCCCATTTATTCTTTATCTTGAATCAGGGGTGCAAAGAACATTTTTTCCCACAAAGGGCCATTTGGATATTTATAATGTCATTCATGGGCTATGCAAAGGTATCAACTTAAAAACTAGCCTGCTAATAGATTTATTGAATTTTAAGTCCCTCACAATTGCCTTGACATGACCAGACCAAATGACCAAATGACTTACGGATCTTATACGGCCCACCCCTGCTAGGTCATCTCAGCCCATTCTTTGTTTATAAGTTTACACTGTATGTTTATTCTTTAATACTCCTCTTTTAAAAAAATACCAGCAGGGGCCAGCGCTGTGGCATAAGCAAGTAAAGCCACTGCCTGCAGTGCCGACATCCCATATGGGTGCTAGTTCAAGTCCTGGCTGCTCCACTTCGGGTCCAGATCTCTGTTGTGGCCTAGGAAACAGAAGATGGCCCAAGTCCTTGGGCCCCTGTACCCATGTGGGAGACCCCAAGGAAACTCCTGGCACCTGGCTTCAGATAGGAACAGCTCCAGCAGTTGTGGCCAATTAGGAAGTGAACCAGCAGATGGAAGACCTCTCTCTTTCTGTCTCTCCTCTCTGTGTAACTCTGACTTTCAAGTAAATAAATCTTAAAAAAAAAAAAAAAACACCTGCATGGCATGGGTGTGTGCAATCATTGAGTAAATGTTTGATTGGCTTGTTTGGTTATGAGGTAATGGGAAGATCACAAGGCCAGGAGCCAGGAAACTGGATTCTGTCTTCCTGGGGCAGGCATTTGGCACCGTGGTTAAGATGTGGCTTGAGGTGCTGGCATCCCATATTAGAGTGTCTGGGTTTGAGTTCCAGGCTATGCTCTTGATTCCAGCTTCCTGGGAGGTAGCAGGTGATGGCTCAATTAGATGAGCCCCTGCCACTTACGTGGGATACCTGCACTGAGTTCCTGACTGAGACCTGGCTCAGCGGTGGATGTTGTGTGCATTTGAAAAGTGAACATCATATGGGGTAAAACCTCTCTGCCTCAAGTAAAATGACAAGTCTTTTTCCCCCCTACCAGCTTTGTGACTGGGCCTCAGTTTCCATACCTGTAAAATAAATTGGAGTAGAAAATATCCAAAGTCCATTCTGGTTCTTGAGGATTTCATAACTGGCATAGGAAACTTCCTAGCAGAACCCTTTTCTTCTTATACTGAGAAACATATACCTTATGTACCTAGTCTTGTCAAGAAATTTACAACCTGGTATATTGACCAATATCTCCTCACAGTGTGGCAAGTGCTATGGTAGAGGCATTTCAGAGGAATTGTGGGCCCAGAACCAACATCTAGCAATGGGAAGCAAACGCATAACCAATAGTAAGATAATGGAAAGCTTTGTGGAATTGGTATCTGAATGAAGTCTTGCAGAAGAAATGAGAGTTAAGGAAGAAGTGAAGAGGAATATGTGCCAGGAGAGACCAGCACATGGGAAGAAAGATAAGGAAGGGCTGGAGCTGTGGCATAGGGGGTAAAGCCACCACATACAGCACCAGCGTCTCACACTGGCGCCAGTGAGTCCCGGCTGCTCCACTTCTGGTCTGGCTCTCTACTATGGCCTGGGAAAGCAGTGGAAGACAGGTCAAGTCCTTGGGCCCCTGCACCCACATGGGAGACCTGGAAGAAGCTCCTGGCTCCTGCCTTCAGATCAACCCAGCTCCAGCTGTTGCAGCCATCTGGGGAGTGAACCAGCAGATGGAAGACCTCTCTCTCTCTCTGCAACTCAGACTTTCAATTAAAAAAAAGGAAATCTTAAAAAAGATAAAACTGAGACATGTCCTTTCTCTCCTTAAGTGGCATTTCCATAGGGAAGTTTTGGTTGACCACAGCACATCTAGATGAGGCTAGATTCTCTAGGGTCAAAACATTGACTTACTTTTTTTTTTTTTTGGTAGCATTGTCACATTTACATTTAATTACTAAGAAATCATGTAATTACTTACTGTATTTCCCTGGCAATGCTATATATTTCATGAGAACACTATAGTATCTCCAGTGTCTAATAAATATTTTTGAGGGTAATAAAAGAGGAGAGGGAGCAAGACAGCAGTCAAATAAGATGAATTCCAAAATGTGTCTGGTGGAGCCAGCAACTAGCAAGTGGTGAGCGACTTTAGGGAGAGCAGTTTCAGCGGGGTGGTTTGGGCAGATGCAGATTGAAGTAGGTTGAAGGGCAAGAGGCAAGTGAGAGAGGCAGTAGGTATAAACTAATTTCAAGAATATTGTTCAAGGGCTAAGTAAAAACCATATGATGATACCTATAAAATATAGGATCAAAGGATGTTTTGTTTTTATGAGGAGACAAACAGGAGCTAACACTGTGGCATAGCAGGTAAAGCCGCCACCTTTGACGCCAGCATCCCATATGGGTACCAGTTTGAGAGCCGGCTGTTCCATTTATGATCCCGCTCCCTGCTAATGCGCTGGGAAAGCAGAAGATGGCCCAAGTGCTTGGGCCTCTGCCACCCATGTGGGAGACCTGGAAGAAGCTCCTGGATTCAGCTTGGCCCAGCCCTGCCCATTGTGGCTATTTGGGGAGTGAACCAGCGCGATAGATTTGTGGTGCCAATCAATGCATATCATTGTGTAATTTCCTCCAGAATCAGTTCAGGGAGGAAATGAGATGCATGGATTCTTCCAAGTCTGAGAGTTTGCAGGGAAAGAGAAGTTATGAAATTGATATTATAGGTTGGGGAGCATTTGAATTCATGAACCACTGGGCCTAAATTAGGTCAAGAAGGATGTGAAGACACAAGATGGGTGATATGCGGGGAATAAAGTTGATGATATGGGGTTGGATGTTTTCTTGGAGAAAGAAAGCAAGAGGTTTTGAGAGCTAAGAGGCTGTAGAAGAGGGTAATGAGAGGTAACTGTACGAGAGTTTCAGATATAGACCTGAGGATATGCAGAGGAGATAAATAGACCCCCATTGGCCACGGGGGTAGAAATTATGGGAGGCACCTTTACATCAGCCCTAAATGCTGTGGCTGCATCCTCACTTCTCTTCACTTCATGGAATCCCCTTAGACTCCTTGGACCAGATCACTAAAAATAATGCTAAGGAGAGAATGGGGGTCAAGTTTATGCCTTAGTTCTTTGCCAATTTAATTCAGTTCATGTCAATGAATACTTAGTGTGTTTTTTTACATATGCCATGGTATTGCTGTGTGGTGGAGATTCAGTGTTTGCATTTGATATGCACTTTGTTAACTTTGAAGAGTACATTTAGTCACAGCTGGGGGAAGATTGGAGAACAGCAACAATGGAGTTTCATCATTTTCTAGCTCTGTGATTTAGGAGTATTTATTTAATCTCTGTGTCTTAGTCTCTTCATCTCTGTAATGGGAGTGATAAAAGTACCCATCTGGTAAGTTTGTGGGGAAATTATGTATTTATAAAGTGCTAAAATAAACCTTATAGATTCTATGCTGGAGCAAGAAAAGTACAAGATATACTTGAACCTCTTTCTTCAGTGTCTGAAAACAAGTATGCATGCACACATACACACAAGGATGGGGGGAGGTTGCAGACAAGGGACATGGAGAGGCAAGTGTTTAGCTTTGACGTCGGGACAATCTGCGCCCCACTTGAGTGCACCTAGGTTCAGAGGCTGACTCCGGCTTTCCGTTAATGTGCACCATGGGAGGGAGATGATGGCTCGAGTGTCTGCATTTCTGCCACCTGTGTTTCAGGCCTGGACTGAGTTTCTATTTCCAGGCTTCAGCCAGCCCTGCACCTGGGGATTGAACCAGTAGGTGGGAACTCTAACAAATACATTATGTGTGTGTGTGTGTGTGTGTGTGTGTGTGTATACACATATTTTAAAAGGAACATGCAGCTAGCTTGAAGGGGCTTCTATTGGTCAAATCTAGAATAATTTGAGTGTTAAAATAAGGGTGGGAACCTATGTGGGTCCACAGTTAAGATGCCCATGTCCCATGTAGGAGTACGAGTACCTGGGTTTAGTTCCTGGCTATGGCTTCCCAATTCCAGCTTCCTGCCAATGCAGATTCAGAGAGGCAAAAGGGCCGACTTCAGTAACTGGGTTCCTGTCACCCAAGAGAGGGACCTGCATTGAGCTTTTGGGACCTGACTCCAGCCCCTGCATCATTTTGGAAGTGAACCTGTAGATGGGGCCTCTGTTCATCTGTCTCTATCCACTTCTATCTCTATATCTCTGTCTGCCTGCCTCTCAACTAAAAAGATTTAAAAAAATAAGGTAATGGATTATCTTCTGAAAATAAGATGTGCATGTGTGATAACAGATAAAAGAGTGATTCTTTACATTAGTAGGCCAAACAATAAACATAGAAGGAATGATGAAGTTCAAGAAATCACCATTTTGCAACCATCATAGAAAAAAATTGATTCGGGCATGAATCATCAACGGATGCTATGTTTCAGTGGAGGAAAGTTGATGAAGAACAGAATATTTATATGACAGTCCAAGTACCTCATTATAAATTAATTATTTTACTAAGCCCACAGTGAAGAAAACAATACCTTAAGCAAGTGATCAAAACTACTATCTCCAATAAAGGCACTGTGCCTACAGCATGATACTCTAAAAAGGCTACAGCTCTATTTGGTATTCCAGCCCTCCACGCAGACTGAACGTAGTCACGTGACACCACACGAACCCATACCGAGGCACATTCTGTAAAACAGCTGACCCGAATGCCTCAAAGGAAAGGACAAATAACGGTTCACATTAAGAGACTGAGGAGATGTGACAACTGTGATTTCTGATCCTAGACTAGATTCTGTGCTGGAAAAAAACTGCGGAGGATATTATTGGTAAAATAGATGAAAATGGAATATGGACTCTAGGTCAGGTAAAAGTAGTGCATCAATGTCAAATTTTCTTAATTTTTCTCAAAATATGCACTGAAAGGTTGACGGGTAAAAATGCATGATAAGTGTAACCAACTATTAATTATTTAGAAAAAATACAGAGGGGGAAGGATAAAGAGAATTTTAAAGCACATGTTGTAAATGTGTTGAAACTTATGTGAATCTGAGGAAGACATACAGCAGTGCAGACTATCTCTCACAGATTCTTTAAGTTTCAAGTTAAATATAAAATGTTTAAAAATGAATGTGGAAAAGACAGTGATGTATTTAATGCCCTCAACAAGAGTTAACCATCATTACCACCACCATCATCTTCATCATCACCATCAGCTGGGAAATTCTAGCAGTGTTTCATTAAGAGGCGATTCAGGGCCTCACCTCTGGTGCCGGGCTTGGAAGCAGGGACGAAGTGGACAGGAAATAGTCAAGCTAGCTGTACTAGTGCTTCTGGCAGTGATGGAGTTTTCCAGGACATGGAATGCCTCATGTCCCCAGATATAGGAAACATCACTTGAATTTACACAGCCCAGGGCCAGTTCTTACCAAGCAGAATGAATTTTCTGGGATAGACTCCTTATGCCTGTTAAGTAACAGAACAGCCCACCCAACTAAATTCCATTGGCTTCTGTGCCTTCAGAACATCTGAAGTGGGCTGCACTGGAGGATAAGGCTAGTTTATTTCCAAATAGACAAAGGTCATTTCCTCCAATCGTTTTCCTTCTCTTAGGGTGACAAATGAGAGGAGACTGAGAAAGAAGGAGCAGCGAGAACTGTTAAGGGAACATCCCAGAACGGGTGTCCTGAAGCACCTCTCCTTTCCTATTCCTGTAGACTTTCTCCTGGCTGCTAGCCACTGAGCCCCCTGTGGTTTGTGTCTAAGCTTGGCCCTTTTCCTGACTAGAAAAAAGTAGGTAGTTTACTTCCTGTTACAGGTTTGCTCTAAAAAGCCCTACGAGTCAAGATGAGCATAATGACTTGTCATCGCAGCATTCCGAGGGCCAGTGCTGTGCTTTGGCAGGTCAGGCCTCCACCTGTGACATCAGAGCAAGTCCCATCTGCTCACACTTCTGATGCAGCCCTCTGCTAATGCACCTGGGAAAGCAGTGGAAGATGATTAAAGGGTTTGGGCCCCTGCTACCCACGTGGGAGACCCAGAAGAAGCTCCTGGCTCTGTCCTGGCCCAACCCGGGCCATTAGAGACATCTAGGGAATGAACTAATGGATGGAAGATGCTCTCTCTCTCTATCCCCTACCCCCTTAACTCTGCCTTTCAAACAAATAAAGAAATCTTAAAAAGAATCTTGTGCATTCTTAAGTACAGGATTGGACAAAGAGCTTCGATTCTGCCATTATAGCAAAGTGTTAATCAGTTGATTAAAGCTTGTTTGGGCAGATAAAGTAGATGATATCAGACATAGTATTATTTGAAGCCTCAAGTATTTCCTGTTTGCTGACAGAATAAATTGCAAAGATGACTTTTTACCATCTTATTCCACCTTATCAAACCCACCACACACGGATAAGTCATATTTCACTGGACAGCTTTCCAGGCCACCAATATCTCATTCACTCTCCTCCTGCGGCTTTGCTCATCCTATTGTCTCAATCAGGAGTGCCATGGTCTACCACTAGATCAGGCTGAAGAGTCAATCAAATGCCACCCACTTCTGCAGGTCCTCCAGGGTACTTCCAAGCACAATGGAAACATTACTTCTCCCTTTGATCTAGATGACTGTATTAAGCATTTCCCCATATGCACATGAACCTGTCAGGAGATTTAACACAAAATGGTAAGGTTTTGATTAAGTATCCATTCAGTATAAATGTCTATGCCTACGTCTTAAAAAGATGGAAGTAGAAATCAAAATTTCAGAGTGAAGAAGGTAAGGAGGGATGAAGAAAAACATAAAATTTAAGACATTGTAGCTATTTGAGAAGCCTATGTGAAATTATGTAAGCAAAACAAGGGCCCCGACATTGATATTTACAAATAGTTTTACTTTAAGAAACTTAGATTTTTTTGCTTGAGTATTAGTTTTAATTTCACATTAAGTAGAATACCCTTTTGTGTTTTATGAAGTGTTAGGTTTGGGTTATTTACCTTTGCTTTCAGAAATTACTCTCTTTTCTACTATCTTCAGGGACAAATGGCCAGACAAGCTGAGTAGCATTATTAATAGAAGCATCAATTTTAGAAGCTCTACTTGGAAGTGGAATAAAGTGGGACAAGAAGGAGGTGTAACCCAGAGTTTAAGATACCACTGATAATCAGGATATTTGAGTGATGGTAATTGGCAAGGAGGAAGACTGAAAGATCTATCTAGAAACCAGCCCTTACGCTCCAGGCATGCTGCCAGAGAGTAAACACTGCATGTAAGACAGCAAGAAAAACACGCTTCTTGGTTTCCTCATTGCCATATAAACCACTGGAAATGGTTTAAAGAGATATACCATTCCTAAACGGTAATCTTAGACTCATTCTACGAGTTGAGTGAAAACTTATGCCATTAGCAAATGGGGACAAAGAATGGCACCTTGGACAAAATATAGCCCTTTGGTCTTTCTGGAGTTAAAAAAAGAAAAAGAAAACAGGTACTATAAGATCACAGAACAGCCATCCATTTAGATTAAAAGCTGTTCATGGAACCACACCAATAACTTAACAATATCTTTGATTTCTTTTAAATTAAAATGTGGAACCTCTTGCACAACATCTTACAGAATGTAGCCACAGCACCTTGCTCCAGGAATGTCTACACTTTGATTATTAAAATTAGTTAAATGTTGGTGCCTTTCTGAGTAGATTCTCTAGGATGGCATGAGCCAATCCACACTCCATTATTTCACTGACATTTAATAGGATTCTTGGAATAGTCATGCTGTGTCTCCCCAAATGTAAAACAATGAGTAAATTGAGTATACTATGTTTGTTCTGATCAGTGAATAAATTAGCTAAAATAGTTTCTTGGCTAGCCAACAAGTCATTTGATGTTATATACTGAAACACTGCGGGAAATTGGAAGAAATGAAATTGTGCTAATCCTGTGTCACCTAAACTCAATGTATTTCCTTTTCTGTGAACAGGTACCTTAATATTTCCCCAGATGTATTGTGGTAAAGATTAGAGAATGGGAATAAGAGAGGGAGGAGATGTACAATTTGAGACACGCTCAATCTGACTTGCCCCAAATGGTAGAGTTAGAAACACACCAGGGGATTCCAATTCAATCCCATCAAGGTGGCATGTACCAATGCCATCTCTCTAGTCCAAGTGATGAATTTCGGTTCACAATTGACCATACTGATAGGTCTAAGAGTCAAAAAGAGATCACATAAACAAGACTAGTGTCTGCTAATACTAACTGATAGAATCAAAAAGGGAGAGAACAATCCAACATGGGAAGCGGGATACACAGCAGACTCATAGAATGGCAGATGTCCTAAAAAGCACTCTGGCCTCAGAATCTGCCTTTAAGGCATTTGGATATGGCTGAAGAGCCCATGAGAGTGTTTTTGGCATGGAAATCCAAGACACTCTGGAAAAAAAAAAAAAAACCCCTAAGTGAAAGATCTGTGAGTGAGATCCCAGTGGAAAGAATGGGCCATCAAAGAAGGAGGTACCTTTCTCTGAAGGGAGGAGAGAACTTCCTCTTTGACTATGACCTAATCTAAATGAAATCGAAGTCAGCAAACTCAAAAGGCTTCCATAGCCTTGGCAACTCATGACAAGAGCCTAGGGTGATTACTGACGCCATAAACAAGAGTGTCAATTTGTTAAGTCAACAACAGGAGTCACTGTGCACTTACTCCTCATGTAGGATCTCTGTCCTTAATGTGTTGTTCAATGTGAATTAATGCTATAACTAGTACTCAAATAGTATTTTACACTTTGTGTTTCGGCCTGGGTGCAAACTGTTGAAATCTCTACTTAATATACACTAAATTGATCTTCTGTATAAAAAGATAATTGAAAATGAATCTTGATGTGAATGGAATGGGAGAGGGAGCGGGAGATGGAAGGGTTGCGGGTGGGAAGTTATGGGAGGGGAAAAGCCATTGTAATCCTTAAGCTGCACTTTCGAAATTTATATTTATTAAATAAAAGTTTAAAAAAAGATTAGAAATAAACTCATGGAAATTGTTTAGAATATAGGAGAAAACAAATGATTGTTCTAATTTATTATCATTTGAGAAAGTTCAAGTGACTTTGAAGTTAAGCAATTAATTACTGTCCTATATGGATTCAAAAACCTTTGTCTACCACTGTTTTACTTAACCAATTTAAATAATTTAATTATGAAGCCAGATTAAATTCTAGTAGTTTACAGCTTAAAGAAAAAGCTGTGCATTTTTTTTAATTTTAAAAGGCAGAAAGGTCAAGACAGAGGTAGAGATGCACACAAATATCCCATCTGCTGGTTTATTCCTCAAATGCCCACAACAGTCAGGAATGGGGCAGATCAAACTTAGGAGCCAAGAACTCCATCTGAGTCTTCTACATGGGTGGCGGAGACCCAGCTACTTGAACCATCACCACTGCCTCCCAAGGTGTGTATTAGCAGAGAGCTAGAATCCAAAGTAAAGGCAGACCATGAACCGATGCACTCCGAGATGACACGAGCAACACAAAGCAGTGTCTTAGCTACTACACCAAATGCTCATCCCATAGTTCATTTTTTAATCTACCTTCATTTTAAAAAAATATCATTTTCAATTATTTGAAAGACAGCAAGAAAGATCTTCTATCCACTGGTTTACTCCCCAAATGCCTAAAACATCCTGGGGTAGGCAAGGCTGAAAGCCAGAGCCAGGAAATCCACCCCGGTTTCCTAGAGGAGTGGCAGAAACTTGAGCTATCGTTTGCTGCCTCCCAGGGTGCACATTAGCAAGAAGATGGATCAATAGTGCAGGCGAGACTTGAACCCAGGCTCTCCAATATGGGATGGCAGCTTAACCTGATGTGTCACAACACCCACCCCCCTTCTGTCTTCACTTTCAACATCCAAGTTTTTTTTGTTTTTTATTTTTTGTATTTTTTAAGATTCACTTATTTATTGGAAAGACAGAGTTTCAGAGAGGCAGAGGCAGAGCGAGGGAGACTGGCCTTACATCTGCTGGTTCACTCCCTAAATGGCCACAATGGCCAGAGCTGGGCCGATGCAAAGCCAGGAGTTTCTTCCAGGTCTTCCATGTGGGTGCAGAGGCCCAGTGACTTAGGTCATCTTCTACTACTGCTTTCCCAGGCCATAGCAGAGAGCTGGATTGGAAGTGGAACAGTCGGGACTCCAATCCGCACCCATATGGGATGCGGGTACTACAGGTGGCGGCTTTACTCATCACGCCACAGCGCTGGCCCTAGTATCCAAGTCTTTTAGTTTGAGTAGTTTATGGAATATTTTTGAGTAGTAAAAAACCAAATAAGAAGATAATGCTTTGTTTGAAGAGAGGGGAAGCTGTTGTTCATGGTTTAGGAAATAGATTGCAAATGAAACAGAGACAGCATACTCAAACGGTGGAATCCCCTATACATTAAGAATCCTGGCAGTGTACAGACTGTAAACAAATAGGCAATAAATGTCAAAAGAAACTTTTAAAATGGGTTTTTTTTCCAATCCAAGAAAACTGCCAAATAGCTTGGAGGCTATATATGTACTAATGCACTTGTCTCTCTGACCTTCTGATCTTGATTAGTTTTTTGATACCATTGGCATCTCTAAGGTTACAATTGGGGGGAGAGTCTGGATCGCAGTTGTGCCATCCAAGGGTCATTCCTCCTCGTAATGAGGTAAGCTGGTGGTCCCTGGGAGAGAGGAGAAAGCAATCAGGGCTTGAAAGCCGAAACGTGCAGAAATCGAGAATAGGTCTTGGCAGAAGCCCAACTCCTCGTTCTCAGAGCATTTGTCATGATTGTGACGAAGAAGAAAATGGTGGGGTTTGCACAGATAGCCATGAAGTGGGGACCTACCTAACCGAGAAGCGCCATCGCTGGAAAATCCTGAACTGGAATATGTTTCGGGACTAGTTTTGAGAGCACTTTTTCTCATTTGTCACATTGTTGAGTCACATGTTAAGGATGTGGGTTGCATTAAAAAGAAGCCTGTTGCTTATTTTGAAGCAAATTATTATCAAATGACTATGCTTCAAAACATTTCTTAATTTCAACTTGAAGTGAAGTCATTTGAGTTCGAAGCATATGCCTTTGCTAAATTGTTGCCAAAAAGAAGACAAGTTTTGCATTCACTGCTTGCAGTGCTGTTAATTCAAGATGTGACGGAAAGTTTAATCTTGACTGTACGGCTTTCTTCTCTGTGGCCTGAAGAGACCTATGCTTAATATCACTAGTGAGCCTTCCCTTCATACAGGCAAAGGTAAATGCAAGAATTGTTCCAGTTAGTCCAGACGAAGGTAGTGACTAGAATATGAATTGTATCTGTAATATAACTCGGTATTAAAACTTTAATAATTTAATGGCATGCAATTTTAAAAATAGAGAATACATGTTAATGTACATAGCATTCTATTAGATTCCATGAAATTACTGTAAAATAATTTTTGAACAGAACCTATCTCCTCATGTGCATATCAACTTCATGGACTATACATTCATGGAATCCACATGTAGTGTCTAAACTAGATTTTGGATTTAGTAAACAGTTTCCACAATGATTCTTTTCTATATTGGAAGGATTATTATTTTCTTAACATTATTTTTCTTTATGGCTAATACATTTAGGTGATACCAAATCCAAAAATACAAAGGAATGCATCATGAACATAAGGCATCCTTTGATTCCCAATGTAAGTGACACTTCTAGCCTACTGTTCTAAATGTATTTGCCATATGTTTGAGGGCATGTATCCATATCACCACCACCCTTCTAATTGAAAATAACATATTTGGGTTATAGTAGGAAACAGAAAGCACACTTAAAACTTGAGAAATGCTTTTGTTACAAAATCATTAACAAATATGAGATATCATGTAGGAGAATCACAAAGAGGTTAGTTGAGTAATCCAAGCTGTTACGACTGTAAGCCCAAAAGGAGGAAGAATATGAGTGGTTACCTCAACTTGGAAGGCAGAAGCCATGTAGAAGAGCAGTAATACAGCAAGCTCAAAGTGGGGAGGGGCTGAGCACTGATCTCATGCCCCTCTCCTGTTACCTGCTGGCAAACCCAACCAGCAGCAAGAGGATCTAGAAGCCCAGTGGTGTGGTCTGTATGGACTGGTCTTCCTATAAGGGCAAAGAACAAAGCTTGATGGTGAAGAGTGGATCAGGATAAGCAACTGGGAGACAATTGCTAACCATTCTTCTGCTCTTTGCTTTTTGCAGTTACCAAGATACACTCCAGATCATTCCAGGTTTCCGTATGTATAGATCTCTCCCCATTCTTCTGAAGGAGGCAATTCATTGCATGGATGAAGTGTAATTTATTTAATTGGTCTTCTATTGCTAAACATTTAGATTGATCTCCTGTTTCTTGTAAACACAAACACTGCAATAAATATGCTTGTACATATGTCTTCATGCATATGTGTACTGTATCTGTTGTATAAGTTCCTAAAATGGGATCGCTTCTTCATTAATTTAGCTGGTCACAGTCAATTTTTTGTGCTTATTAATTTCAATAGAGAGTGGAAACCCGCTCATATTTGGGCATGAAGTTGTCAAAAGTTTAAGTCCTATTGACCCTAAATCCAAATTTCTTATTGCTTAAAGTCTAAATTCCTTTTCACGTTTAGAATGACCGAATGGTGTAGAGGTTGAGAAAAGAACACATTTAGGAGCTCTGATCCTTCCCTGGAATCTTGATTCGGATTCATGAGCTTGGGCATATTTTATAACCTTTTCATGCTTCTGTTGCCTTTGCTATAGAATGGGAATGGTAATAATACGAAGCCTCCAAGGGCTTTGGAGAAGCTTAAATGGAATATGTAGATTGCTTAGACTAGTGCCTAACACTATGTTAAGCGTTTTAGTACTATTATTTTGTAACTAATATCCTCTAAAAACTGTCCTTTCTCATCAGAATTTTTGTTGTCTCCTAGTCATTCCTCAATCTTATCTCATAACTACCTGCTTTTCAGGTCTTTTCAATTCTCTATGCAGCCATCTGCTTTAAGATTTTTTCAACTTTTATTTAATAAATATAAAATTTCCAAAGTACTTTTGGATTAAAGCGGCTTTTCCCCCCATAACCTCCCTCCCACCAGCAACCATCCCATCTCCCACTCCCTCTCCCATCCCATTCTTCATCAAGATTCATTTTCAATTATCTTTATATACAGAAGATCAACTTAATATATACTAAGATTTCAACACACTGCACCCACAAAGACACACAAAGTATAGAGTACTGTTTGAGTAGTAGTTTTACTGTTAATTCGCATAGTACAATACATTAAGGACAGAGATCCTACATGGGGAGTAGGTGCACAGTGACTCACATTGTTAACAATCAACACTCTTATTTATGACAGAAGCAGTCACCTGAGGCTCTTGTCATGAGCTGCCCAGGCTATGGAAGCCTCTTGAATTCACCAGCCCCGATCTTATTTAGACAAGGTCATAGTCAAAGTGGAAGTTCTTCAATCTTATTTGAAACAAAACTTTCAAACGGGACCTAACTTACCATGATAAGTCAATATGATGTCAGAATTTATTCACATGTTGTTGATATACAATATTATACCATAGTATATATTGATGCACAAAACATATAAACCCCTAGTCTTCTTAGTGGTTCTGGGTCTACTCTGGATCATATGGATGGCCAAAACAGCTCTGTGCTAATCTCTGCAGTAGTAACAAGTTATGCTTGAATGAAGAACATACTTCCCAAAGTCCTTAGATTGTTGGTTTTTACTAACGTATTTTGGCCTTATAGAATCTGATAACTTATAATTGTATTTTTTCAGGCTTCAACATAAATTAGGGTAAAGATTCATATAAAATTATTATGTTTATAAACTAAGTTTTCCAGACTTTTAAGAGGTGCCTCAGGATTCTAAAATTCCAGTTCTGGTTAAAAAGTTCTTTTCTACCACACAGAGACCACATGATTTTGCAGTGGTATCATTTACTCTTTGCAGACAAACATTCCCAGATTTATCTTCATGGTAGGAAAAGAATAAGATTCAGATGAATAGAAGAAATATAATTTCCTTATTTGTGCTCTATTTCTATGAATTTCAAGTTTATTCTAAGTTCTTGCTTATTCTGATAATTAAATCTTCTTAAATATTATTCTGTTTATTTAAAAGGTAGAATGATAGAGAGGGAAAGAAAAAAGATCTGTTCTTTGGTTTACTCCTCAAAACAGAAACACCAGCCAGGTTTGGGCCAGGATGAAGCCAGAGGCCAAGAACATTGTCCAGGTCTCCCATGTGGGTGGCAGGGACCCAAGTACCTGGGCCAGCTCCTGCTACCTTCCCAGGCACATTGACTGGAAGTTAGATCAGAAGTGGGGGAGCTGGGACTCAAAAGGGCTCCCAGGATAGGATGCTGACATCACTAGCAGCAGCTTAACCCACAGAACCACAATCGGCCACAGAAAGAACCATTTTAAAGTACTTCTAGATTGTATATTTTCTTTTTCTAGAGAAAATGACTGTCTTTTGGAAATTTCAGTCTCCTACCCTTCTGTCTGTCTGCGCTCCAAGAGAGGATTCTCTTTTGGGGAAAGATACTCTCCCGCTTGTAGGTGGGAAAACAACGAACACTGATTTCCTTGTGAATTGCCCTCTTAAGCGTCATTCATTTTGCTGGCTTTGTGGCTGAATTTGACAGCTGACACAGGCCTAGTCTGAGGTCTCTCTCAAATCCTGGGGAATCCATTGGTGCTTTCTGGCTGATTGGTCCTCCCCTCAGCTTGTGCTGACCTGTCTCAGGCACGGCCATGCACTCTCCATTCAGCCTGTATCCTAATGGCCAGCCTTTGCTAGAGAATCATACCATGCTTCCCAGAGTGCACCCTCAGAAGGCTCACAAGATCCATGCTACTTCGGAACTGACCGAGGCTCAAGAGTGGAAGCTAAACTCTGGGACTACCCAGTGACAACCTTCTAACCTCCTATATATCCCACATTGGCATAGGGCCAGTCTTGGAGAATTTATCTGTACATGCCTGGATAGTCCTTTCTTGGAAAGGTCACCTCCGAGTTGGAATGCATAGAAAGTGAACACTGAGGTGTCTTCAAGTTTTGTATTTTAAGATTTATTTGAAAGGCAGAGTTACAGAGAGGCAGAGGCATAGAGGCAGAGAAAGAGGTCTTCCATCCCCTGGTTCACTCCCCAAATGGCCACAACAGCTGGAGCTGGACAGATATGAAGACAGGAACTTCTTCCAGGTCTCCCATGAGGGTACAGGGCCTCAAGGACTTGGGCCATCTTCCACTTGGGCCAAGGACTTGGGCCAAAGCAGAGTTGGTTGGGAACTGGAATAGCTGGGAATCAAACTGGCATCCAATATGGGATGCTGGCACTATAGGCAGTGGCTTTAACCGCTACACCCCAGCGCGGGTCCCTGAGGGATCTTCCTTCTCCCTTTTCCTCTGATCTTTCTCTTTTCCCCATAATATCCTGATCTAACAGGAGCAAATGACCCCTTTTCACTGTCATTACCTTTCTTGTACCTTAGTCTGTTAGGAGAAAGTAATATTCTCTGGGAGACAGAGGGGGATCAACTTGAACAGGAGCTATAGGCTTCATTCTATTATTCTTTCACCTTAATATTACAAGAACTCTCAAGAGAGTGGCTTTCTATAAATGATTATAAGACTGTCCTATTGATATTTTCATACTGATTTTTCATTGGCACAATTATTTTTACAGATTCACTTATTTTTATTAGAAAGTCAGAGTTACACAGAGAGAAGAGAGGCAGAGAAAGATCTTCCATCCGCTGGTTCACTCCCCAATTGACCACAACAGCTGGAGCTGCCCCAATCTGAAGCCAGGAGATTCTTCTGGGTCTCCCACGCAGGTACAGGGGCCCAAGGAGTTTGGCCCTCTTATACTGCTTTCCCAGACCATAGCAGAGAGCTGGATCAGAAGTGGAGCAGCCAGACAAGAACTGGCGCCCATATGGGATGCCGGCGCTTCAGGCAAGGGCGTTAACCCGCTGCGCCACAATGCTGGCCCCCGGCACAAAATTAATTTGAAATGTCAGGATCTGAACATTCTGGATCCTTGTATAATAATCTCAAGTCTCTTTCACAGCCACCTGACTTCTTACCTTTCTTCTTAACAGGAGTTTCCTTGGATCAACCAGGGAGGAGGTCATGAACTAAAGAAATAGACTGTTTCAAAATATTGCCAATTAATCTATTGGGTAATATTTAGATTTCTCAGAAAATTAGGTACAGTCTATGCTCAGATCTTCACATATAATCACTCAATAACCTCCCTTTGGATTTCTTCCAAGCTCCAATGTATCAGTCTTACTCAGGCACAATACCTACAACTGTAAAACTTTTTCCTGGTTAAGATGAATTATTATATCATGCTATGGTTCCAAGAAATGGTAATGCTTTAACTTTAACCTGACAGTATTAAATATTGTATGCATTCCATGTGCTGTGGTCCCCTGTAACCGATAATTGACACTGAACATGGAGAGCTCCAAGCTACGGTACTTCACAATGGGAATGCACCGATTGCAGGGTGGTAGCTGTGGTGAGGTGTTGGGAAAAGCAGAAATGGCAGGGGTGAACTTTAGTTTTCTCATTTACTCTGGGCCTCTCATCAAGCTATATTCTAGCAAGGTAGAAGTTAGAAACTCTATGGTTCCTTTGGACAGTAGGGCAACCAGATAACATACTGTACACTTTGCTTTCAAAAATGACTAGAAAATGGGATTTTGGATGTTTTCATTATAAAGAAATGTTAAATATTTGAAGTGATAAATATATTTTGCCTTATTAGACATTACATACTGTATGTGTACCAAAATATTACATATTATCCTAAAAATATATTCAATTTAAAAGTTATATTAGGTTGAATAAGCACCTAGATGATGGTTACTAATAGCTGAGATGAAGTTAATCTTCCACATTGTTTTAATTCTCATATTAATTCATTAATTGAAGCAATAACTTTCTAGGACCAAAAATATGATAATATCAAATGTATAAGGAAGAAAAAGCATTGTATATTCACCTTAACAAGTGAACTATTTTTACTCTTTTTCCTATTGCTGTCTACATTTATTACATGACATGTGATAGATAAAATCTTATTGAAGTAACACTTAATACGTTTTGGATTTCTCACCATATGTTTATGCTCTCATTAAAGATGATTTGATCTTGCAAGATTTTGTTGATGAAATATACTTCTCACTGCAAAAGGAGTTTTAAGTAAATTAGTTTATATGATTACAGGACTTAGGTCACTAGTTAATTAAAAATGTTTGTGCTGCTATACAGATAAATAATGCAGAGTTTGATTTACTTATATTAGCGCTGAGAGGTAGGTGAATGAAGACAACTGCCTCAATCCTTAGTCATGTGGATTTTTGACCTGGTAGGAAGAGACCTCGAAGAGAGGTCGCTGGTCATCTTGGGATCTCAAAGCAGACCTCTCCAGGCATTGTCTAGAAAGATGAAAGAATTCTCCAAGTGCCTTTATCGCCCCATTTAATATTGTCCAGCTCAGTCTGGAAGGCTCCCTTTAGAGAGTTCATGTCACAGGGCACAGGTTTTATCAATGGCAATGTAAAAGACAAATGTGATTTGTGGCCTAACAGACCAGAGGTAGGGAAAAAAAAGCAACTGAGGACATCACACTCCAGGGTTGTTGTTCTCTCCTCATATCCTACTCATTGCCTTTCCAGATTCTAGCCATAAGAAAAATCAACATAGCTCAAGAGGAATGCTAAAGTCAGTATTCCAGAAGTAAAATGGGTTGACATGATAAGATTCTAAGATGCTTGTTCTGGCTTGTTCCTCTAGAAAGACACCTTTTTAGTTAGGAATGCTCTTTTAGGGGGTTCAATCACATAAATAATCAAGTTTGGTTAAACCAAGTTTGGTAAAATCTTTAATATTAATACGTTAACACTGATTTTTTTCTAGTGTTAGAGCAAATATTCTTTTTTCATTTTAAGAATATATCATTGTCACTGGTTTTAATCTTAACGTAATTAGTAGTTGGTGGAGGGGAATAATTTACCATAACATATAGATAAAGTCCCTGGTTCCACTTGCTTTAAAAATAGAGTAAAATTACTTTCTTAAAAGCATACTCATGTAATTTCCTGTATGCTGAAGTACAGATGATTACAGGTGTTCCCATTTAGTTATCACATCTTTTCTACTCATTTTTCTGATCAGACTTTAGTGGTAGTTGTCATTCCTGAAAATTTTAAGTTTTTTTTGCCCTTTCATCTTTGAATTGTTGTCTTAATTGAGGGATGATTGAAATTTACATGAATTTTGACTCTCCCATTTATGAACATGGTATATCTTTCATGCATTTAGGTCTTCATGTGTCCTCAAAAACTAGTTTTCTCTGTAATATTTTTCATGCTTGAATAATATATTTGTGGTTTTTATATTTGAGTATAATGTTTGTAATGTTTCTAACTTTTAAAGTCAACATTATTGGGCCTCAATTTTCATACAATGAAAAACAATTCTTTAAGTGTATAGGTAAATGCTTCGAAAGAAATATACATCCATGTAACTACAGTTTTAATCAATATATAGAACAATTAATTCATGTTTATTTCCAAGTAATCCCAACATCTATCCAGTCATAGTAAAACATTGGTCTTTATCATTTTGGATTTGTCTTTTCTTGAATTTCATATAA
The DNA here is from genome assembly GCA_949820135.1 of Sylvilagus floridanus. Taxonomy (NCBI): domain Eukaryota; kingdom Metazoa; phylum Chordata; class Mammalia; order Lagomorpha; family Leporidae; genus Sylvilagus; species Sylvilagus floridanus. Next base: position 45,461,779 of record OX463239.1, on the reverse strand, counting down.
ATGGAATTAAAGTGTTCATGCTATTGTTTCTGGCTCCTTTGCTTAGCAAACTGTTTGAGATATATTTATATCATTGTGTGAATGAGTATGTCATTCCTTTTTGTTGCTATATAGTATTCGTTGTATATGTATACCACAATTTGTTTATACAATTAGCTGTTGATAAGAACTTGAGTGTTTCCATTTTGGGGCTATTAAGAATAAAACTCCTCTGGACATTTGTATACAAGACATTTTTGTGGCCATCTGGCCTTAATTTTAAGTCCAGAGCAGGAGCATATAAACAATCATTAATGAAGAACAGACCTCAGTTCAGCATTTTTATGTGCTTTGGCATAATTTTTTAAAAATCTTGCTTTGGGCTCATTGAGCTTGTTGAATTTCTGAATTTTTTTTTTAACAGGCAGAGTGGACAGTGAGAGATAGAGAGAGACAGAGAAAGGTCTTCCTTTTGCCGTTGGTTCACCCTCTACTGGCCACCGTGGCCGGCGTACTGACAGGAGCCAGGTGCTTCTCCTGGTCTCCCATGGGGTGCAGGGCCCAAGCACTTGGGCCATCCTCCACTGTACTCCCTGGCCACAGCAGAGAGCTGGCCTGGAAGAGGGGCAACCGGGACAGAATCCAGTGCCCCAACCGGGACTAGAACCCGGTGTGCCGGCGCCCCAAGGCGGAGGATTAGCCTATTGAGCTGCAGCGCCGGCCAAATTTCTGAATTTACAGTTCTCATGAAATCTGGAAAAATTTCAGCCAGAATTTTGTTCCCCATTTTTTTCCTCTTCAGGGTTTCCAATAACTCATATTAGACCATTTTAAATATTCCAACAGGTATTGATTCTCCATTTAAAATTTTCTACTTATCTCTGTACTTTAGTTTGCATTTCTATTTTTTGCAAGTTTACTTACTCTAAGTATGTAATACTCTGAAATAAGTTCAGTGGTTTAACAGACACTATTTTTCAGCTTTAGAAATTTTAGCCTTTTTAAATAAAATATTTTATTCTTTTATTATATTCATGTTTTCCTTTAAGTCCTTGAAGATTCATATGGTAGCTGTTTTTAAGTCTTATTTGCGAATTTCACAATCTGTTTTATTTGAGTTGTATTTATTGAATATAAGCTCTCTGGCTTTTTGTGATATGTTTTCCTGCTTAGTTTTGTTTATTGGATGTTGTATATGTTGCACTGTTGAGCACATGGATTTTGATGTTTTTCTTTAAAGAATGATGAGCTTACTTGGAAGATAGGGTTTTTGCAGAACACTTTGATCCTCTTGAGTCTTTTTTTAATCTACATGTCTGGACAGTATATATTTAAAGACTCAGGAGGACTTCAACGCAGACTTATGATCCTTTATTCTGTTAGTATGGTGAAATACATTGATCAAATTTCACATGTTAAATCATCCTTGAATTGTTGGGGGATAAACTCAGGTTGTTCATAATGTCTTTTATTCCCCTGTATTTAGAATGCTTAAGTTTTATTTAGAATCTTTCCATCTATGTTAATCAGTGAGACAATCTCATACATTTTCCTTCTCATACTCTCCAATCTAGTTTTAATACTAAAGTGATATTAGACTTTAAAAAGTGGAATTATTTTGCATAACTGGATTATGTCTTTCTTTGCTAGAACTTTGAACTTTTTTCCATGTAAGTAAATTTTAAATAACTGTTTAACTTTTGTTTTATTTTCAAATTAATTTATATATATTTAAGATATAGCATAAGTACATTAAAGATCAAGTATACAATGATGAATTTTTACATGTGTATATGAATTAATACATTGTAGATAGGGAGAGAGCCATGTTGTACCATGCAGAATATTTCTATTATTTTGAGGGCTTCTTTGCACAATATCCCCAAGGTTCACACATGTGGTCACATAATATAAATTTCTTCTTTTAAAAGCCAAGTAGTATTTCACTGTATGTATATTACAAATGTTCATTATCCATTCATCCATCGTTAGGCATTTAGGCTGTTCCCATAGCTTAACTATTATGAATGGTGTTGTAATGAACACAGGAGTGAGGATCCTGATTTTAATTCTTTTGGATATAGACCCAGAAATGAGATTGTGAGATCATATGGTAGTACTATTTTTATTTTTTTGAGGAAACTCCATACTGTTTTCCATAGCAGCTGCATTATTTTGCATTCCCACATTATGCTAAATGGAATCATCCAGTCACAGATGAACAAATGCTGCATGGCTTCACTTATATTAGGTATCTGAAATAGTAAAATTTATAGAAGCAAAGAGTGGAACAGTGGTTGCTAGGGGCTAGGAAAATGGTTTGGCATTAATCAATAGGCAGAGTTCAAATTAAGAAAGACCAGTAAGTTCCAGAGACCTGCTATACAACACTGTAGCTACAGTTACCTTAGTTATAATGATAGCGTACTGCATTGTATTCTTAAGAATTTGTAAAGAAGGTAGATCTTACGTTAAATGTTCTTACCACAGTAAAATTTTTCAACAAAGTTTCTTTGTATCCATTCAGTTAATACCTCACCCCAGAGTTAATTACTATTTCAACTTCTATCATTGTTCAACATAACATCCAGGAGATTAATCAGTATTCTGTGTACCAGTAATTCATTCTTTTTATTGTTCTATAATATTCCATTGTATAAGTCTAACAGATATCACACATTTTCCCGTTTATGGACCTTTGAGTTGTTTGCTGTTCGGAGCTGTTATGAACAAAGCTGCCTTAAACATTATTATACAGGTTTTATGGTGAACATATGTACTCATTTCTCTTAGGCAGTGGAATTTCTGAGCTATAGCATAGGCATTCCCACCCTAAGGCCTGGGAGAGTGAGATATTTCTTTGAGTGGTTAGTGGGACGTAGAGACAGAGAGGGCAAGAATGGAGATCTTTGACTAAGGAATACAGCCAACCGGGTACGACCCTGCAGTGAGCAGCCTAGGAAAATGGTCTCAACCTCACTCTCCTTCAGCCTGTTGATCTGCTTTTCCTCTGCTTTGGCTGAACTGAAACAGAAGTCAGAGAGTAAGGGAATCTAGATTTTGTCCAGAAGTCAATCTCTCAGGAAACAGAGCAACTAGGATAGTAGTGTGTGTGAGTGTGTCAGAGAGGTAAACAAAAGATACCCAGTACACATTTCTATTCTACGTGTTATATGCATCCTGCTTTAAAGTTATACTTTATTTTGCCACAAGTGACATACAATAAACTGAATTAAATAGGAATGCACATGATGAATTTGAATAACTGTATACAGCCATGAAACGATACCACCACCACAATCAAGATGGTGAACAAGTCTATCACTCCAAGAAGGATCCCTCATTCCTTTCGGTAATCCCTCCCAGGCAATCACTGATCGCCTTTGGTCACAATAGTTGTTTGTGTCTTCTACAATTTTATATGCATAGAATCATATCACATGTAACCATTTTTGTTCAGCTTCAGTCACTTGGTATAATTACCTTGCAATCCATTAATGTTGCTATATGTAAAAATTTGTTGCTTTTTAAAATTATATAAAGAGAATAATTTTATCTATTTCATAGGTACAGTTCTAAGAAGGTAACCATACTTCCCTCCCTCCCTTCTTCCTTCCCTCAATCCCCCTCTTTTCTTTTAACTTTATTTTTTTGACAGGCAGGGTGGACAGTGAGAGAGAGAGGTCTTCCTTCCATTGGTTCACCCACAATGGCCGCTGCAGCTGGCGCGCCATGCTGATCTGAAGCCAGGAGCCAAGTGCTTCTGCTGGTCTCCCATGCGGGTGCAGGGCCTAAAGACTTGGGCCATTCTCCATTGCCTTTCCGGGCCACAGCAGAGAGCTGGACTGGAAGAGGAGTAACTGGGACAGAATCCAGTGCCCCAACCGGGACTAGAACCTGGTGTGCCGGCGCCGCAGGTGGAGCCTGTTGAGCTGTGGTGCTGGCTGCTTTTCATTAACTTTTACAAAAACATAATTTCAGTACCATCTATAATCTCAGGTTTAATAGGACACTAGCCGTAATAGTCAACAAGAAAAACAGACCAGTTTCACAGGAGTATAAACAAGGGCTAAAACTAATCAAATTTCAATCAAAATTCAAAACAATCAAAATTTTGTTTTGTCTCTATATTTTTTTGTATTCTATATTAACTACTACAATTCAGAAAACATGATTTGTCTTTTTGGGACTGGCTTATTTCACTAAGCATAATTTTTTTTAAAATTTATTTTACTTGAAAGGCAGTTACACAAAGATGGGCCAGTCTTCCATCTGGTGGCTCACTCCCCAAAATGGCTACAACAAATGAAACTGAGCCAGTCTTAAGCCAGGATCCATGAACTCCATCCTGGTTTCCCTAGTAGGTGTAGAGGTTCAAGCACTTGGGCCATCTTTTGCTACTTTCCCAGGCCATTAGTAGAGAGCTGGATTAGAAGTGGAACAGCCGGGACTCGAACCTGCACCCATATGGGATGCTGGCACCATAGGGAGTGGTCCAACCTGCAGTGCTACTATCAATATTTGTTTACAAGACTAGTGTCTGCTAACACTAACTGATAGAATTAAAGGAGAGAACCATCCAACATGGGAAGCGGGATACACAGCAGACTCATAGAATGGGAGATGTCCTAAACAGCACTCTGGCCTCAGAATCTGCCCTTAAGACATTCAGATCCAGCTAAAAAGCCCATGAGAGTTTCTCAGGCATGGAAAGCCAAGACACTGTGGCAAAAAAAAAAATATGACCAGAATGAAAGATATCTATGAGTGAGATCCCAGCGGAAAGAACGGGCCATCAAAGGAGGAGGTACCTTTCTCTGAAGGGAGGAGAGAACTTCCACTTTGACTATAAGTTCAGGGTTGGTGAACTCAAGAGTCTTCCATAGCCTTGGTACCTCATGACAAGAGCCTCAGGTGATTACTTATGTCATAAATAAGAGTGTCAATTGTTAAAATCAACAACAGGAGTCACTGTGCACCTACTCCCCATGGAGGATCTCTGTCCTTAATGTGTTGTACTATGAGAATTAATGGTAAGACTACTACTCAAACAGTACTTTTATACTTTGTATCTGTGTGGGTGCAAACTGTTGAAATCTTTACTTAGTATATACTAAGTTGATCTTCTGTATATAAAGAGAATTGAAAATGAACCTTGATGAAGAATAGAATGGGAGAGGGAGCAGGAGATGGGGTGGTTGCAGGTAGGAGGGAAGTTATGGGGGGAAAAGCTGCTTTAATTTAAAAGTTGTACTTTTGAAATTTATATTAAATAAGAGTTTAAAAAATATTTGTTTACACATTTATTGATGAGTATTTTAGTTGTTTCCAGTTTGACAATTAAAAATAAAGCCACAAACATTTATTTATACATCTTGTTTAGACATGAACTATCATTTTCTCATCCAGTTGAGTCGGATCATTAGGTAGTTGTATGGTTAAAGATTTACTTGTTTTCATTTTATGTGAAAGGTCTTCCACTCCCCAAATGCCATCACCAGCCAGAGATGGCCCAGCCTGAAGCCAGGAGCCCAGAACTCAATCATAGGTCTCCCACGTGGTTGGCGAGGACCTGACTGAGTACGACAGCTATACTGCTGCCCAAGGTATGCAAAAACAGGAAGTTTGATTGGGAGTATTCGGCACTTGAGCCAGGCACTCAAAATGGGATGTAAATGTCCCCAGGGGCAACTTAACTGCTGTGGAGAATCAGAAGTGGAATGAGGACTTAATTCCAGGCATCGTGATGTGGAATGTGGGTGTGCACCTGGTTTTTTTTTTTTTTTTTTTTTTTTTGACAGGCAGAGTGGACAGTGAGAGAGAGAGAGACAGCGAGAAAGGTCTTCCTTTGCCGTTGGTTCACCCTCCAATGGCCGCCGCGGTCGGCGCGCTGCGGCCAGCGCACCGCGCTCATCCGATGGCAGGAGCCAGGTGCTAGGTGCTTTTACCTGGTCTCCCATGGGGTGCAGGGCCCAAGCACTTGGGCCATCCTCCACTGCACTCCTGGGCCACAGCAGAGGGCTGGCCTGGAAGAGGGGCAACCGGGACAGAATCCGGTGCCCCGAGTGGGACTAGCACCCTGTGTGCCGGCGCCGCAAGGCGGAGGATTAGCCTGTTGAGCCACGGCGCCGGCCATGCACCTGGTGTTTTAACCACTATGCCAAGTTGGCTGTCCCCAAGTTTCATTTTAAAAAGATGTTTATATCATTCCAATATCATTTACAATATTATCTATGATCAGTTATTTGCACAGATCTTTAAAATTTCTTAAGGTATACAAATTTCATATATACAGATTTGGGAAAAGGGTCTATTGTGATTTGCTTTATTCTGTTTCATTGATTTGTCTTTCTTGATGATGATACCACACTTTTTTACAATTTTTTTTTTTAATTTTTAAAAAAGATTTGTTTATTTGAAAGTCAGAGTTACACAGAGAGAGGAGAGGTAGAGAGAGGGAGAGGTCTTCCATCCGATGGTTCACTCCCCAGATGGCTACAATGGCTGGAGCTGCGCCGATCCAAAGCCAGGAGCCAGGAGCTTCTTCTGGGTCTCCCATGCGGCTGCAGGGGCCCAAGGACTTGGGCCATCTTCCACTGCTTTCCCAGGTCATAACAGAGAGCTAGGTCAGAAGAGGAGCAGCTGAGACTAGAACCTCCACCCATATGGGATGCCAGCGCTTTAGGCCAGGGCTTTAAACTGCTGCGCCACAGTGCCGGCCCCCACACTGTCTTGAGTACTCGAAGTTTGAGTTGTTTTATTTTAAGCAAAGATTTTGTTTAGACATTTTATTTGTTTGAAAGGCAGGATTAGAGAGGGAGAGACATCTTCCATCCACCAGATCACCCCCCAAATGGCCACAACAGCCAGGGCTGGGCCAGATGGAAGCCAGGAGCTCCTGGGTCTCTCATGTGGGTGCATGGGCCCAAGCACGTGGGCCATCTTCTGCTTTCCCAGGCACGTTACAAGGGAGCTGGATTGGAAGCCAAGCACCTGGGCAGGTGATGGCTTTACCCACTGTGCCACAATGCCAGCCCCACAAGTGTAACTCTTGAAATTAGGTAAAACACATTTGAAGAGAGGAACACTACCTCTGTATTGCTAATAAGACTTGTTAGGTGGGAACAAAACGATAAAGCTATCTGCTTCCCACTAATGATGAAAAACTCTTTCAAGTTGTCTATGAAACCCACTATTAACTTCACATTTTCTTGCTACTAGATCCAGAAACTATTTCTTGTCCTGCCTGGAGCTGTTACCTGTATTCATTTGGATGTTTCTTTACCTGGCCTCGACTACTCTCCTCACACGTATGTACTAATCTGTGCCTTGCCAAGTGCTCAACAGCATCCTGTCTGCTTATTTTACTTTAAGCAAAGTTTCCCAAAGATTTGCCAGGAAGGAAGGTTACGGATATGCTTTTTAGAGTGTGTATATAACATTTGATTTGAAGCAAAGGTAACTTCCAGTTAATGACTTACAAAATGCTTCAGAAAATGGAGTTCTGATTCTATTTTGGTCTCCAGGGCATCTGAATACATTCAGTCCAATGATTACTGGGTATCATTAGCCAATCTAGTTAGCAACTAACCACTTTTACTAATAGAATCGAGTTTCACCCTGGCCAATTCTGCCTTGTGTCCAACTACAAGCCTGGTTAATGTGCTATTAATACTAGAGTGCTCTGTCTTTTCTGACAAATTGCTTAGCACAACAAGAACAGTTCCCTTTAGACTGGCAGCAAGAAATAGCGCTTTCTGTTCCTCAGTCCAATGGTTCATTTGGCTTATTATTTTAAATTGGGCATACTAAGCTTTCCAGGATGATTTTTTTTCCTACAGTGTTGACTGGTCTCTGCATTGGGTGATGACACAAATTGACCATATTGCCACTTTTTTCTGGTTCTTGAGGTTACAAAGTTCATTCACGATTCCATGATGGAAAGGAATATTGTGATCCTGGCTTAATGGAGACTTAAGCCAGGATTGTTGAGGGATGTTAAGAAAATTCCCAGGAATATCCTTCTCTTTCTCATATTCATTGTTTACTGTCCCTTTTATTAAAATTATACTTTAATAAGTGGTGAAGGATTGATAATTAATATCTTGGCATTTTGCTTCTGAATTGGGGGGTTTGCTGATAGTTTATATTTTATTTTAAAAATGTTTAATAAGGTAAGTTTCCTTACCCAAATCCTGTTTAACCCCTGCTACTTAGTCTGGTGTTTTTGCATTTATTCTACATCATTTACTATGTTACCTGATTGAAGTGAACCCATGTCAGCCTGGTACAGGAAGCTCAGAATGTTTTCATCGATCACCCTGTTCATTCAGACGGGTACATTGAATTATGTAGACTTCATAGTTTAAAAAGTAGGATATTTCAGTTGACAGCAGGACATTGAATTGTATTTCCCTCTTTGTTGTTTCTTTCCTAGAAGAGTGTTTCAATTAACATGATAGAAAATAACGTGTAGGTCACATGCCTTTATGTCAGCAAAAGAAATAGAATAAGCATTGAAGTTCTTATATCAGCAGATTTGTGTGTTTTGTGACAAAACTTTCACAGTACTTATGACCTCTTCATTTTTTTGCTGTTAACTCATTTAAGATAACTTCAACTGTCTTTTATACACAATGGTGTTCTCATTATTGTGTCCAAATTTTAAAGTTATAAGGCATAAGTGAAAAATTTAAGTAATGTTACAAGGCAGTATAGGAAAAAATGGTCATTACTCAGAAACATTCATTACTGAAGTAACCACCAATATAATTGTTCCCCACCCAACAACTTTTCCTGGTTCCTCAGTACATTTATATTAGCCTGTCACATCAACATTGTTGCCAGTGTCTCACTGTCTTAAATATTATGAAAATCAACTATAGAATGTAATGTAGTACAAATTGACGAGAAATTATATATATCAAAAGTGTGTAATTTTATGAAATAAAAGGAATGAAGGTGAATGGCATAAATCACTTTATAAGCCATCATTCAACATATAAGAATATGGCAGAGGTTTTGATTTTTGAAAGGCAGAGTGACTGGGGAGGCAGAGTATGGGAATGGGAAGGAGAGATCTTCCATCTGTAGTTGCTGCAACAGCTAGGTCTACGTCAGGCCAAAGCCTGGATCCAAGAACTCCACGCCGGTCTCTTATATGGGTGGTAGGGCCCCAGGTCCTTGGACCATCATAAATTGCCTTTCCAAGCACATCAGCGGAAGCTGGATTGGAAGTGGAGTAACTGGGACTTGAACGGGCACTTAGAGATGGGATTTTGTCAATGTAGATGATGGGTTAGCCCACAATGCCAGCCCTTGGTAAAATTTAACTAGAGAAGGGACATCAAGAAGGTGGAGGATGACAAAATAGACAATATGACCATCAAAGGCTTTAGTGAGACCACTGGAGAAAACCAATGAAAAAATTTTTTCCAAGCAATAGTGTTGGGCTTCAGAAATCAATGTGAAATGAGTCTATTATATTGTCTTACAGCTTTGTTGGAAAACTAACAAAAATCAATACCTGATTCACTCTTAATTCTAAGTAGTATTATGTCGAATCATAAAATATGCTATCACTAAATTAAATGCATCTGATTTAATCAAGTAGAGCTTATTTGACTGGATCTTTAATTTTCAAAATTTTGAGTGCATTCCCTGGGAGATGACTTTTTCAGGTATCCTTGATTCTTTAGAGAGGAGAATGTCCCGTAAAATGAGTTGACCCACTTTCCTCTTCTTTACCCTCAACTTTCTCCTGAGATTTTTGCCTTTTCTTCCTTTGTCTTTGTTATCCACTGACTTTCTTTCTCTGTTACTTCTCCTTTGGTGAGCCTGCAGCTCCTAGAAGACCAGAGGGGTGAGTGTGAATCAGCAGTCTCCCGAGATGCTTGTCAACGGTTAAAGTCTTTGCAATTTTACTTTATTAGGAGACATAGAAAAAGCGTATTGATGTACCCATACATTCTCCTTTTTTATTAAGGTTTCATTGTAAAGTGAGGTATTTAAAAAAAAATCTGAACTATATTTTACACACAAGGACAGTAGTATCCAAATTATAAAGCTATGACATATAAATACATTTTTAAAAATTTAAGATAGCATAGGAAAAAATTGTCATTACTCAAAAATATCCATTACTGAAGTGATCTCTTATACAATTATTTCCTGCCCAACAACTTTTCCTGGCTCAGCAAAACATTTATATTCACCTGTCAAGAGAAAGAGAAGGAATGTCTTCCATCTATTAGTTCATTACCTAAATACCTACAACAGCTGGAGCTGGATCGGAACCAAACCAGGAGCCAGGAACTCCATCTGGCTGTCTCATACGTGTGGCAAGGACTGAAGTAGTTGAACCATTATCTTCTGCCTCCCAGGTGCTTTAGAAGGGAGTTGAATGGGGAAGCAGAGGTACAGGCAAGACTTGATCTAAGGCACTCTGATAGGAGATGCAGGAATCCCAATTGGTGGCTTAGCCTACTGCACCACAAGTTGCACCTCTTCCTCCCTTATTTTTAACCATTTAAAACAGTAACGGTATCTTGTAACATGTTTTATTTTTATTTATAGTCCTCGATGTAAGATTGCCATTGCAATCGTTAGCTAGCCTTCCCTTCAGAGCAAGAGTAAGGAGAGTACTCTCAGAGAATGGTCTGAGTCTACGAAGAAGGTCACCTGCGCCCTTTGAGAATCAGTCCTGAGTTTGTGTGTGGTAAAGGCTTAGTAAATATTTGTACCTTAGCTAATTGGCAAATAACATGCCAGTCCCAAGGTCCAGTGTTTCATTCTATTCACCCAATCACCTCCACACCAAGGCATGAAATGACCTAGGTTAGAGAGCACCTCTTCACTGCCTGTGTTTGTTGGTGCTCAGCTTATCTGCTATACAGTTCAGTGCTTCTGAAGTGTACCTGCAGCTTTAAATCCCGATGGCCAGGTCACACCCCAGACCAAGCTCTTGGGACAGGAACAAACATTAGTGTTTATCATGGTGGCTTGGTGACTCCATTCTGTAGCCAAATTTGAAAACCATCACCTTTGATGTTGATACCAGTTTGTGCTTTTAAGAGGGGCTTTCATGGTTCTGGGGCTTCCAATAGTCCTTTCAACTTTCTATAGCAATACAGGTAATTTGATTATGAGGAAGTGGCCCAAACTGGCCCAGGAGTGTGGAAAAGCAGAGTACTCAGGCTGGGTATTATGTCCCCACCCAGGGAAACACTGTCACATGTGATTCTCAGGCAGACTTGACACATCTTCTCTTCCCCTTTACAACTCCTGCTGTTCTTTTAACTCAGCAACTTTTAACATTTTTATCTATTCATCTGAGAGACGGAGGGCAAGAGATAAGAACAAAATACTCCATGCATTGGGTCACTCCCCAAATGCCCAAAATAGCTGGGGCTGGACCAGTCTGGAGTGAGCAGCCAGGAACTTAATCCAGGCGTCCCAGATGGGTGACAGAAACCCAACTACTTCAGCCCTCACTGCTGTCTCCCATGGTTTGCGTTAGCAAGAAGCTGGAGTCAGAGCCGAGGGTGGTTATCAAACCCAGGCACTCCAATATGGGACCGGAATGTAGGTAACCAACAGTTTAGCTGCTAAGGCAAACGCCCATCCCATGCAACACTTGTATAAAGGGCCCCATGGTGTGGAGACACAGTGGAGAGGATCATCACTCGGATGACTATTCTCCTATAGCTGTTGTCAGGCTCACTTAACATGTGAAGGATGAAAGTCTTTTCTGGTCTTCTTCCTCCTGGCACTCACTTTTCAGGTTTCAGAGTGATAGGCAGTGCAAAGTACTCTAGAAATTCCAATACACCCAACTAAGGGCCAGGTATGAATCTAGGAAGCAAATTAAGTAGACAAAACTCCTGCCCTGGCAAGAAGCTTACATTTTAAACTGTGAACATTGCAAAACACACTCCGTAGAATGTAATGTAAACATTGACTTGCAAGATTTGGTGTGCTCAGTGTTTGTGTTGTAGAAGTAGCTTGTTGAAACTGAAAGGAAACAGATTTACCATATTACTTAGACCAGTCAGGCAATGTTCTATGGGTGAAGAGGGATTTTGGGATCTCTGATAGGGAAGGTTGTGGGTATTTGGTCTTAAATGAAATTCTAAAAATTATTAAAATTATACAAGTTTTATGAATTTCATTTATACAGATTTAGGAACATAGTGACACTTCCCACCCCAACCTCCCTCCCACTCATGCTCCAACCCTTCCTCCTCCCTCTCACATTCAATTTTTTAATTTTTTTTTTTTATTTCTGACAGGCAGAGTGGACAGTGAGAGAGACAGAGAGAAAGGTCTTCCTTTTGCCATTGGTTCACCCTCCAATGGCTGCCGCGCCCGGCGCACCATGCTGATCCAAAGGCAGGAGCCAGGTGCTTCTCCTGGTCTCCCATGGGGTGGGAGCAACCGGGACAGAATCCGGCGCCCCGACTGGGGCTGGAACCCGGTGTGCCGGTGTCACAAGGCAGAGGATTAGCCTATTGAGCCGCAGCATCGGCCCTCACTCTGAATTTTTACAAAGATCCATTTTCATTTTACTTAATGATTGTCAAGTTAACCCTATGCTAAGTAAAAGATTTCAGCAAATAGTATAAAGAAAAACACACTGTTCCTCAACAGAAGAGACAAGAGCTGTAAATAATCATTGAATCTTTTTTAACTTTTATTTAATAAATATAAATTTCCAAAGTACAGCTTTTGGATTACAGTGGCTTTTTCCCCTGCATAGCCTCCCTCCCACCCGCAACCCTCCCATCTCCCGCTCCCTCTCCCATCATTTTTGATTATCTTTATATACAGAAGATCAAATTAGTATATACTAAGTAAAGATTAACAGTTTGCACCCACACAGATACAAAGTATAAAAGTCCTGTTTGAGTAGTAGTCTTACCGTTAATTCACATAGTACAACACATTAAGGACAGAGATCCCACATGGGGAGTAAGTGCACAGTGACTCCTGTTGTTGATTTAACAATTGACACTCTTGTTTATGGCGTCAGTAATCACCTGAGGCTCTTGTCATGAGCTGCCAAGGCTATGGAAGCCTCTTGAGTTAGCTAACTCCGATCTTATTTAGACAAGGCCATAGTCAAAGTGGAAGTTCTCTCCTCCCTTCAGAGAAAGGTACCTCCTTCTTTGATGGCCCATTCTTACTGGGATCTCACTCTCAGAGATCTTTCATTCAGGTCTTTTTTTTTTGCCACAGTGTCTTGGCTTTCCATGTCTGAAATACTCTCATGGGCTTTTTAGCCAGATCTGAATGCCTTAAGGGCTGAATAATCATTGAATTTCAAAATGTCCATTTCATTCCAATATATTACATTTTAAGTACTACTTGGCTGTGTATATATTTAAAAAATGAAATCTTCTTTCACAACAAGATGGATGAAACCTAAAACCATTATACTTAGGGAAATAACCAGTCCCCAAAAGACAGATATCATATGCTTTCCCTGATCCAAAGTAACTGATAAAGTAATAGGATATTTAGACTCTAACAAGCAGTGAAAAGAAACAACAGTGTAACATTTGAAGAGAGGTTTATAGACCTAGGAAAGCCATGTTCATGTATCAAGTAATGGGCATGTGTCTTATGCCACTTCTAACCAAAAGATCAGTGCAAACTCTTCTGTGTGTATTCATTTAAAATGATCTGACATATTAATAAGCATGGCAAACATTTATTGAGTGCTTAGCACATTTATTCCTCGACAGTTCTTTGTAGTAAAGGTTTTATATCTACTTTACAGGTGAAGTATTGAGAAGGTATGCAAGTTGCCCAAGGTCACAGAGCTAGTGAGTGGCAACGCTAGAATCCCAGCTTCGCCCAGCTCTGGATTCCATGTGCCTTGACTTTGATCTTTCTGTGTTGTTCTGTCTAGCATAACTGCTGAAATTGCTTTCTTTCTTGCAAGTAAGAGACATTTTGTGGACCAAATCAATTTTATTGTGTTCATTAAAGTGAATGTAGTTACTAGTGTCATCTAGTGCTGTTCATTCTGACCTGTTATCATAAATGAATTTTGGGCAGAACATCAGTACATCAATATCATATCAACTGATGTATTCACAAATATCTTTTTTGAAGTAAAAATGAGGTTTAGTTATTTAATTCTCCCATCTTTAACAGAAAAATGTTATTAACAACTGTTAGGTAATTCTAGTTTATTTGGTTTTTATAAAAGCTAAATCCAACACATTTTGAATCTTAAAGAGGAAGTATTACACAGATAATAGAGAAGACTACAATAGCTTGAAGTAGTATAGGAAAAGCTTTAGAAATATGGACCCTACTGAAAGGCAGCTTACATCATGTGACAAAATAGGGCAGACTTTCCTATCATTGGTCAATAGGCACCTGAAAATTTGTTATCTTTAGCTGTACTTGTGACAGACAATATCAGAGAAAGTAAGAATTTAAATATCTAATAGCACTTTGTACATAGCTCTTAGTCACACATTAAATAGTTGTTGAATGATTGTTACAAAACAAATTTAAGGCTGGCACCACGGCTCACTTGGCTAATCCTCCACCTGCAGTGCTGGCACCCCAAGTTCTAGTCCTGGTTGCTCCTCTTCCACTCCAGCTCTTTGCTGTGGCCCAGGAAAGCAGTGGAGGATGGCCCAAGTCCTTGAGTCCTGCACCTGCATGGGAGACCAGGAGGAAGCACCTGGTTCCTGGCTTCGGATTGGCACAGCACACCAGCTGTAGCGGCCATTTGCGGGGTGAACCAACGGAAGGAAGACCTGTCTCTCTCCCTCTCTAACTCTGCCTGTCAAAAAAAAATTAAATCACTACCACAACTCTCATTTTGAACACTTCTTACTTCTATGTTTTTCTACCCAAATTGTATGTGGCTCACATCACTAATGAGTTTTAGTTGAATGGGTCTGATTCAGCTACTTGACATTTCAGATAAAGAGTATCTTGAAGGAAGATACTAATCACATTTCTTCCAATTTCTTCAAGCTGCATATTCAGCTACGTTCTAAGATTCCATTCCAAGTATGTTAGTATGTCTTGTCTCCTAATTCTTTAAGTTATTTGCAAGACAGGGTGACACAGAGATATAGATCTTTCATCTGCTGGGTCACTCCTCAAATGATTACAAGAGCCAGGGATGGGTCATGGTGAAGCTAGGAGCTAGCTACAGGAGACCACGTACTTGGGTCATCTTCTGTTGTCTTCCCAGGTTCCTTAGCAGGGAGCTGGATGTAACATGGAGCAGCAAGGACTCAAACTGGCAGTCTTAAATGAGATGCAGCAGCTTAACCCTTTGCACTGGCTCCTTTTTCAGATTCACTTGTTTGAAGGCATAGTTACAGAGAGGCAGAGGCAGAGATAGCCTTCCAAAGGCTGGTTCACTCCCAAGATGGCTACAACAGCTGGAGCTGATAACAGATCAGAATGAACAGCACTAGATGACACTAGTAACTACATTCACTTTAATGAACACAATAAAATTGATTTCGCCCACAAAATGTCTTACTTGCAAGAAAGAAAGCAATTTCAGCAGTTATGCTAGACAGAACAACACAGAAAGATCAAAGTCAAGGCACATGGAATCCAGGAACTACTTCTAGGTCTCCCACATGGGTGCAGGGGCCTATGGGTTTGAATCATCTTCTACTGCCCTCCCAGGCCATAGCAGAGAGGTGGATTGGAAGTAGAGCAGCCAGGACTCTAACTGGCACCCATATGGGATGCCAGCACTGTATCCACTATGCTACAGAGCCGACCCCTCTTATTTTAAAAAATTTGTCCTCTTTTAAAATATTTGGCCCGTTTTTTTTTTTTTTTTTTTTGACAGGCAGAGTTAGAGAAAGGTTTTCCTTCCATTGGTTCACCCCCCAAATGGCTGCTACGGCCGACGCACCGTGCTGATCCACAGCCAGGAGCTTCTCCTGGTCTCCCATGTGGGTGCAGGGCCCAAGTACTTGGGCCATCCTCCACTGCCTTCTTGGGCCACAGCAGAGATCTAGACTGGAAGAGGAGCAACCGGGACAGAATCTGGTGCCCCAACTGGGACTAGAACCCAGGGTGCTGGCACTGCGGGCAGAAGATTAGCCTAGTGAGTTGTGGCGCTGGCCTGGTCTGTTTTCAGTTTCATTGATGAGCACACATACACTTGGGACATTTTACTGAATCACCTTATATGAGTGTTTTGTTTCTATTAATGTAGTTTATTAGAAATAAGCAATAGCAATGAAACACTATCTCTTTGATAGATGGTCAACATGCAGGGAGCTCAGTCTATGATTGCTTCTTGCAGGTTCCTGGTGTCAATACACACACACACTCTCTAGGCCTCCTTTTAAATTCAGTGTTTTCACTGTTTCATGTGATGTTTGGAACCCTTAACATCGTTCTTGTTCTACTCACTCCGATATTGGAGATTGACTCAAAAGGCAACAAAGCAAAGCAAAACAAAACAGCTAAGCTGATTGTCAAATATCCCTTTAACTATGAGCCAGGGGATGACATCAGGGACACTGACATGACAGTTGTGTTCCAGCTTCTGCCCCGTCATGAGACAGATAATAATTCTTGCCTACCAAGGGGTTTGGAACCTCAGGTGAAAGTTATTGTAAATAATGGCCAAATGATGCTTTTAAACCGCCCCCCCCCCAAGAATCCAAGGATGAGAGCTAGGACTTTCTCAAAAGGGGACCTCAAATTTTACAACGGTGTTTCTAGAATGTGCAGAGATTTTTCTCGGCCCCAGATTTTGACTGGGGGAATACAGTACCCTAAAGTTCTTTTTTTTTTTTTTGACAGGCAGAGTGGACAGTGAGAGAGAAAGGTCTTCCTTTGCTGTTGGTTCACCCTCCAATGGCCGACACGGCCGGCATGCTGTGGCCGGCGCACTGCACTGATCCGAAGGCAGGAGCCAGGTGCTTCTCCTAGTCTCCCATGGGGTGCAGGGCCCAAGCACTTGGGCCATCCTCCATTGCACTCCTGGGCCACAGCAGAGAGCTGGCCTGGAAGAGGGGCAACCAGGACAGAATCTGGCGCCCCTACCAGGACTAGAACCTGGTGTGCCGGTGCCGCAGGTGGAGGATTAGCCTAGTGAGCTACGGCGCTGGCCTAAAGTTCTGATTTTGAGCCTGTATCGCAAAGGCAAAGTTCAGAAATCAATTTTCTGCTTGTCCTTCTGTGTAGCTAATGGGAGAAATTTGCTGCTCATGAAGATTTGAGGGCCTGACAGCCCTTCAACAGAGCCTTCCAGGATCACAGGTTAAGTCATCTCCTACAGTCTCACTCTCCTCACACTGCGGAGAGCATCCACCTTGACCTAGAGAGAATTTCTGTTCTGGAGGAGAGCAAGAAAATTCCCTTTCCATGTTAACCGAAGGAGGTCTCCTTCTGTCACTGCTGCTGTTAGCTCTGGGAGCCCAATTACGTGAGGAAGCATTAAAAAAGGGAGCCAGCATTCAAAGCGGCATGCCGAAGACCTGGACACAAATCCCGTCACCACATAATAGAACATGCTGGTGTGTTGGTGCACACATTTATGGTCTGGAAGATTACCTTTCAAAGTGGACTTACTGTGCACTTGGAAATGAGCTGAGACCCCCATTTCTATACCTTTCCTGCTTGGATGGTCGGGATGGCAGCGGCACAGGCAGCAGAGAAAATAACAGCAGGGTTAACTGTTCATGCAAGTGTAATAATAGTCTTTAACAGAAGAAGAGTAATTACCTTTGTCTACTTTTCCCTGCTGTAAATGTAATAAAATAGAGACCAATGTCTACTGCTGATATGCACCATGCTCCTCTTCTGAAATACACGTCAATGACTCTGAAACACCCTTTGATCAGAAGCTAAATTCACATCTTAATTTTGAAAAAAAAAATCCATTACTGTGGGGTAGATTCCCTGAATGCATTTGACAGCTCTCAGGCCAGTGCTATTAGGCAAGAAATCTCAAAGCCATGGGAGATTTACAGCCTGGGAGATCATAGAGCATGAGTGGGTGCGGTCCCATCCCCCATCCATTCTCGAGCATTATGATGACAGGAGGTATCTGTGTGGCAGAAGGAAAAGCTTGAGAGGGGTGGCTTCATTTGGAAATAGAAGCCCCTGTTAGCAGCCAGAAGCAGTGGTGCTGAAAAGCAATCGCTAGTGTCAAGAACTTTCTTAGCTAAGCAGTGCAGCTGGTGGCAATAAATAGCACTCTAATAAAGGAGAATGTTCAATCCATGGCATAAGCGTGTACTGTTTCAACTACCAAACGTAATTTATGAAGCCGCATATGTCTGAAATGGATTCCCCCCTATATATTTATAAATAAAAATGCAAAGATTTCAATAGGCAGAGAAGATCTGCATTTTAAATCAAAGTAAAATGGGAAGATCAATGAAAAGTACATTGCTTTTTTAGGTACCCTATGATACACACTATTTTAAAGATGCTTTGGGTGTCACATTGTACAACTACTTCCATTCCTAAAAAAGGTGGATGCCTTTTTCTATGAGAGTGAATGCTGTATTTGACAAGAGGTCTTGTAATATGCTAGCTCTGTCCCAGAAGCTGCAAAAAGGCAAATGCTTGCACTAAGTATCTTAAACCTTACTTTCAAGGATATAAGTACAAGTTCTTACGTAAGTCAGATTCACCTAATCTTTATAACAGTTCTGAAGAAACTGCAGAAAATGATGAACCAGAAAAGCCACGTGTACTATTAGCAAAGCTTAAACAACAGGGCTCATATGACCTTTTAACTCATTGACTCTGCATGAATAAATAAGTTATTAGTTTTGACATAACTAGTGGTTTATTTTACCATCTACTGCTGTTCTTTGTTACATGTTCTATTCATACCACATGTTATTGCTCTTTATAATTATTGTGGAACACAGCAATTGCACAGACTGTATCATATCCCACTGGGATAAACATTGTGGATGAAGGACCAGAAGAACTTGCTTTTGACTTAAAGTTTATTCCTACTGCTTTCTTTACACGAGAAAGACTTTTCACTGATGCCGTTTATGAAGCTAACTATGTTTTAATGACTGTAGAGTCATTTTGAAAAGCACTTTATCCAGGAACTCCAAATGCCAATTTGTTTTTTTACCATGAGGTGTGTTCAAGCTTATGAAATGAATAGCTGGTTAATCTTTTAAGCTATTACTGAAGATAAAAATTTACTGAACCTGAAAGCAAAATACAGCACTTATGTTACTGCTCATTGAAATTCATTTTCCATTCTGTGCCTGTGTAACTGTCTATTAATATCATAGCTTACAATACCCTTTGCTACTAAAGCAAAACTATCAATGAGCACCAATGTCTTGTTGACTTTCACACTTCTTACCTAGTGATAAACTAAATTTTGAGCATTTTAATGATAGAAAGATTAAAAATTAGTATGTCAGCATAAGGATTTACTGATCAATGGATGTTATTTTTGTATGTTTTAATTGTAAATGCAAACCCAGTCTACATAGGGCAGATATATTTCAAAGCGTTGCATCAGAAATTCGCAAATGACTACAGAATAAGGTGAAAGTTTAACACTATTCTACTTGAAGAGAAAAACACTTTAGTTAATAAAAAGATAGAGTCACTGAGAAGATTTTACTTGACTGTGTTCCTTCAACTGTTCAGAACCAGATGGTTTCAGAAATATTATATATGAAACTGGTAAAGATTTGAATCCATTGGTTTCTGGGAAATTCTAGGCAGATGTCATCAGGATATGCTTAAAAACTTAAGGAGCAATGAAATCCCCTAAATGTCTCCTAAAATGCATGTGGATTCTCCTAGTTCGTACTTTGATTTTGTATGTGAGGCTGACAGCTGCAAGTCAAAACAAGAGGATGGAGTTAGTCAAGATTTTCAATCACTTGCAAATACGTTTTCTCTAAGTTAGTAGCCAGGAGAATGCAGAAATTTATACTCATCTCTGCTTCCTTGAAAAGTGAGATATCTGGTGAACATCAGTTACCTAAAGAAAAAGTTTTGGTCATGATTGAATATTGCCTCTTTTTTCTGAAGTCATCAGCTTAGGAATGAACTTGACACAAGACCCAGCATTAAAGGAAGTTGTGACAAAAAAACTTGTCATTCCACACAACAGGGAAGAGAATGCACTGTTGCGATTTAGCTAATGGGTAGAACTTGGAAAATTTGGAGTTATGAGTTATAGGTGGTCCACCTCTTGACCCTCATGTAGGATTCTACCACGTAGATTGAGGTTTATAGAATCATCTGAAGTTATTTTTGAAGAAATGGGACTTAGTGGAAATTTTCTTGGTATAGTTTTTTGTGAAGAATCCCGCAGATTCTTGCTTTTAACATAAGAAGGTAGGCTTTCTACCACCAGGGAAGTTCCCACGGTGGTATACCAGGCGACGAGATCTTTCCAAGCACACATACAATGACGACTGGGATTCCCACACTGGCTTGCCACGCCCCATCTCTCTTGAACTCTGGACTTGTATTTTCACATTTGCTTGTCCCAGTGGGTCTTCCACCTTGACCTGTCAAACACCGGCCTGTTCACACAGCAGAAATCTCTTCTCAGTCTCAGTTCCAAAGAAAGCTGAATCTTTGTTTTACCTTTTGGTCCAATGCTCTGACCATTAAACTCCAACTCAAATCTGCCTCATATTAGATAACAAAATATACCATATAGCTTGCATTATGAGTGTTAATTTTCACTTTGACTTTTATTTCTCTTCCTTCCATTTCTTCATTTATGCTATTTGTTAACCTATTGTAGTTTCTAGCCCTGAAGGTACCCTCAAATCCTCTTACACAATAAGGAGCAAAACTAGCTTAAAGTTTTAAATGTCCATTCCTTCTCCATATCTTCTTCTACATTGCATGCTATACCTAGTAAGTTCTCCTTGTTCCTCCAGCAGTTCCCGTTCATTTTCTTTTTTAAATATCTCTTGAAGCCACTCCTTGTTTTCTTGTTCTGCCATTACTTTAATTCAGTTAGGCCACCCGATTGGTCTCTTTTTAGACTCTTTAATAAATTCTGCCACCATGAATATGGCTATTACTTCCCTGCACATAGGTACAACTATTTCTGCTTTGTTTAAAAACTTTTTAATTGGCTTTGTAGTTTTCATAAGCTAACATTCAATTTCCTGTCATGTTGCAAAGGGCTATTCATAATCTGGCCTCAGATTTTCTTCCAGGTTTTTCTATGCCCTCTCAGATAAACCCCATACAATCTACTTTCCGGTAACACTAAACTGCTAATAATGTCTTGAACATGCTACACAGTTTTAATGCTTCCTTGTCTTCGGATGTGTTACTCCTTTTGTCTGAAAAAATAGAAACAAAACCAAGAAAACATGAGTCTTGGCCTCAATTCTGGCCGATTTCCTTCCTTGAGAAAGATTGCTTCTTCAAGACCCCAGGTCAAATGCCATTATCTTCCAAAACTTCCCCTGGCATCAGTAGGCATTCCCTTCTCTCCACCACCTTTCATTTCTAGGGTGGCACATTCCACAAGATATTTTCAGTATTTGCTTACTTGTCTCTTCCCTTTACGAAACCCAAGTTCTACAACAGTAGAGTATTCTTTGTGTTCATTGCATCCTGAGTTTAGTATAAGGTCTGGCACACTGGAGCTCCTCCATAAATGTTCATTAGTTCAATGAATACAGAAATGCTTAGTTAAATGAAGTGATGAGTTAGTAAATATCCTACATCTGATCAATAAGAGATAGAACTAGATTATTTGTCTTGTTGAAATTAGAGGTTAATTTCAACACTTTTACCCTGTGTTATGGGTTAAATTGTATCGCCTCCAACAAAGACATGTTGACACTCTAACCCTTGGTACCTTCATCTGTGACCATATTTGGAAATAGGGTCATTGCAGATGTAATCAGTTAAGCTGATGTTTTAGTGGAGATGGGTCCCTCATGTGGTGTGACTGATGTTTTTATAAGATGGTCATGAAAGGACAAAGAATGCCACAGGACAGTAGTGGCAGGGATTGGAATCATGCAGCTGCAAGCCAAAGGATGTCAAGGGCAACCAGCAAACCATCAGAAGTTAGGAAGAGGCAAGAAGGATTCACCAAAAATTTCAGTTCAACCATGTCTAGGCTATGCCAACATGGGTGGGAGAGACAAAAGCACTTGGGTCATTTACTGCTGCTTTCCCAGGTGCATTAACAGGAAGCTGGATCAGAAGTAGAGCATCTGGGACTCCACCCAGTGCCTTGATATGAGATGCCAGGATCCCAAGAGGCAGCTTAACACACAGCATCATAATACCAGCCCTACGGTCCAAAGATTTATAATACAAAATTTTAAAAATAGAGACCAGATTTCATGTATTTCATAGATACAATTCTAAGATAACCATACTTCTCTCCCTCCCTTTTTCCTTCCCTTAATCTACCTCCTTCCTTTTTAAAAAAATTTTGCAAAACCAAATATTTTAGACCAGTAGTTTTTAATGTGCCTATATAGATTCTTGTACAAGTTTAGTTTCTTGACTTTAGACAAGGTTTGGTGAATTTGCAGAATTTTTGCCATATCTGATTAATTTCATTTTAGGCATACAAATGTCATATATTTCATGTATACAGACTTAGGAACACAATGATCTTTCCCTCCCCCCGCCCAACAGCCTGCCTCCCAACCTTCTTCCTCCTCTCTCCCCTATTCCTACTCTTAATTTTTACAAAGATCTATTTTCAGTTGACTTTACTTAATTTAGGGTTAATCTTAGGAGTATAAAGAGTTCAACAAACAGTATGAAGAAAAAAAGCAACATTCTTCAGCAGTAGAGACAAGGGTTGTAAATGATCATTGAATCTCAAAATGTCAATTTCATTCCAATACATTACATTTTATGTACTCTATTAGTTACTACAGATCAGGTAAAACATATGGTATTTATCTTTTTGGGACTGGCTTATTTCATTAAGTATAATGGTCTCTAGTTGTACCCATTTCTTTGCAAAAGACAGAATTTTATTTTCTTTTTAAACACTGAGTAGTATTCCATAGTGTATATATACTGTAATTTCTTTATCCAGTCATCCATTGATGAATACCTGGGTTGATTCCATAACTTAGCTATTGTGGATTGGGCTAAAATGAGCATAGGCATACAGATAATTCTTATCATCTGCTGATTTCATTTTGTTTGGATAAATTCCCAGGAGTGGGATTGCTTGGTCATATGGTAGATCTATTTTCAGATTTCTGAGCTATCTCCATACTGTCTACCACAATGGCTGCACTAGTTTACCTCCCCACCAACAGTGGATCAGGATACCCAATTTACAAACAGCCATCAATATAGAATTGCAGAATTCTTTCACATTTGGCAGCCTACACTTCCCCTGTGTTTTTAAAAACAAAAATTTTTTATTTATTTGAAAATCAGACAGAGAGATGGAAAGAACTCACATTTACTGATTGACTCCCCACATGCCCACAGTAGCCAAGGCTGGACCAGGCCAAAGCTAGGAGCGAGGAATTCCATCCAAGTCTCCCCCACAGATGGAAGGGAACCATCAGCTGCTGCTTGCCAGGGTGCACATTAGAAGAAATTGGACTTGGTAGCAGTTCTGAGACTCAAATGCAGGCACTCTGATCTGGCATGTGGTGCCCATGGCAAATGCTGCCCCTTCATTCTTCCTTTCTAAAGGCATCTGACTCTTTTGGGAATGGCTTCTTCCTCGGAGGCTGACCCTGGTGCCTTCACAACAGAGTAGCTGCAGTGCTGTTTCCTTTCTCCGGCCCCAGTGCTTTCAAGATCAGGTACATGTGATCCAAACTTGGTCACTCAGGTGCTCAGTCCTGCAACTTCAATTCTTAAACAACCCAGTGATAGTGAGAGACTAGGCATCATACATCTCAGCCCTCTAGGCACTTATTACTTAGCTGTATCCCTAGTCCTTGGTACCTGTGAATAGACCTTATTGAGAAATAAGGTCTTTACAGATCTGGTCAAATTAAGGCCATATTGGATTCGATTCCATTCTAATCCAGTATGGCCAGAGTCCTTAGAAGAGCAGAGGCACAAAGACACAATGAGAATGCCATGTGCCTACACAGGCAGAGAATGCAATCTTCTAATTAGAAGTTGAGAGAGCCAAGGATTGCCAGGAACCAAAGCTGGAAGAACAGGGAAGTAAACTTTCCTAGAGCCCTTGGTGAGAACGTGGCTCTGCTCACACTTTGATTTCAGACTTCTTACTCCCAGAGCTGTAAGACAATACATTTCTGCTGCTTTAAGCCTCCGGGTTTGTGTATTTTATCATAACAATCTTTGGAAACTAATATACTATAAATTCTGTTTTGACTAAGTCATCCAGAGTTTGTTTGTTTGGTGCTTGGTCTTCTAACATGTACTCTTTTGTGATTTGTAGATATTGAAATTATTTTAAAACTCTAAACAGGAATAGTTTTAGACAAATGTTAAAGTTTCCTAACAGGGGGCCTGGCATTGTGGCATCATGGGTGATGCGGCCACCTGCAATGCTGGCACCCGACATGGGCACTGGTTCAGATCCAGAACTGCTCTATTTCCCATCCAGCTCCATGCTAATGCTCTCGAGAAGTCAGCAGAGGATGGCCCAAGTACTTAGGCCCCAGCACCCACATGGGAGACCCGGAAGAAGCTCCTTAGCTTTAGCCTGGCCCAACCCTAGCCACCATTTGGGGAGTGAATCAACTAATCGAAGATCTCTATCTCTCCCTCTCTAACTCTGCCTTTCAAATCAATAAACAGAAACAAAGAAAGTTTCCTAACTGGAAAACCACAAGTACCAAAGCTGAGAGAAACACTAGCTTAGAAATTTAGATACCATGTCACAAGGCAACTAAAATCCTAAAAGGTTTCCAAAATAAAGTATTATGTTGCTCATAGCAACAAATTAGTGAATACCCAATCGTGGTTTTCCTTTAAAATATATCAAAATAGGCTGTCCTTTGTGTAGGAGAAAGTCTTCTTTATGTTATGATTGCTTTCCAAGATATATTACATTATGATGAACGATCATGTACATTGTTTTGACAATCAGAGAATTTATGAATGAGAAACTGATTTGCCCACAGTGATGAACTGAATTATAAAAAAGGAAAAAAAGCATTAACAATGATGATACCATTTAAAATTTGTTGAAGAATTGTGTTACAGTTTTTCTTTCTTTTTAATCAGGAGCAAAGCTGGGGGAAAAAAACAGCCAAAAGGAATTTATTTTGCAGTAACAAGCATCTGACAGCTCTCATTAGAAGAGCTCACTTAAAACTCCCAGGATGTAGGCTGCTTTGTTTCTGCTGTATCACATTCACGTGACCTTCCAGCTACAGCACCAAGATGCCCACTTGCTTTTTGACTGCGCATGGGGGAATTTCACAAACTTTCCCTGCTCTTTGGTTCTTAAGGTGAACAAATGATGGCATTCATCAGGTTTAGGGGCCATATGTAGCAACTGGGACCCTGGGTTTCAGGACCCACATATGAGGAGTACACTGCCTCCTTGATTAGTAGGACACAAGCCTCTCACTGAAGCAGAAATTAATCGACCAGTGTTGCCCATTTATGCCAGAAAATACCAAGATTAAATAAACTCAAACCCCAGCAGGTCAGACTCCCCATTGAGGAAGAAAGAATCAAAGAGAAAGAAGTATTACTAATCTGTGTTGTAAAGTTCTCCATAGCAAAGTTTCCAGGGTGTTCTGCTGAGGCTTTTTTTTGGGGGGGGGGGGGGGCAGGCAGAGAGAGAGAGAGAGAGAGAGAGAGACAGAAAGGTCTTCCTTTTTCCGTTGTTTCACCTCCCAGTGGCTGCTGCAGCCGACGCACCACGTTGATCCAAAGCCAGGAGCTTCTCCTGGTCTCCCATGTGGGTACAGGGCCCAAGGACCTGGGCCATCCTCCACTGCCTTCCCAGGCCACAGCAGAGAGCTGGCTTGGAAGAGGGGCAACCGGGACAGAATCCGGCGCCCCAACTGGGACTAGAACCCGGTATGCTGGCGCCGCAAGGCAGAGAATTAGCCTAGTGAGCCACGGCGCCGGCCAATGGCAAGTCTTATCATCAAGTACTTGGTTCATGGTAGGTAGCCAGTGAATGTTTGTTGAGTGAATGAGTGAGTGATGAGTGTGGTGACGTGTTTTGAATTTGACTTGTCATGGAACAGCAGAGTGCATGGATCCACAGACTTTCCAGCCTGTCACTTTATGATAATCAGGGTTTTTTTCAAAAAATTAAATGAGATCTTTACTAATGAGTAACC
This sequence comes from Sylvilagus floridanus, assembly GCA_949820135.1. NCBI lineage: Eukaryota > Metazoa > Chordata > Mammalia > Lagomorpha > Leporidae > Sylvilagus > Sylvilagus floridanus. Next base: position 45,435,545 of record OX463239.1, on the reverse strand, counting down.
TTTCAAGCTCCTATTGTGCCAAACATATTCAGTTCAAAGTGGAGAAGTGACATTGACCTTTTGAATTTGCCATTTGAATAATTTATACTATTTTTTTCATTCTAGACAATTTAGGCAAAAAAAGAAAATAGGGAAAAAAGGTTAATAGCTACCATTCCATATTTTAGCCTGCTACTCCTCAGGACAAGAAACTTTTCTTGCTATTGGAGGACGAGCTCACTGTTCTGCTGAAGGTACTCACCCTTCAGTAGACACACATATCAAGTATCTTTTATGTGGAGGACATTGCATTAATTGTGGGAGTGACTCATTATTACACATGTTCTTCACTTTGGGACACGCTAGTTAGAAAGCTAACGCCCACATAAAAAGGCTACTCATCACTAGAAAGTGAACACACGGCAAGGTGGAAGGGACCTTAAGCACTGTGTCATTGACACAGAATGATGTCCCAGAGTCAAGGAACTTGGGGGAATTCTTCAGGGCCTTCTTGAAGACTATTTTCATCTCATCCTAATTCCTTAGTTTGTAGAAGAGATTAGGTATTTTACATTCAAAGCTATTCTAGTGTCGGATTCTATGACGGGTCCTGAGCTTTCAAGTCAATTACTACGGCCAGCCTCTCTCATTGCTCTCAGGATTTCGTAAGCAATACAACAGCCATTCCCCTGACCCTCAGACTCAACGTTCGACTGTCAGCCTGACGCTCACACTTGTATCTAGCGGGCATCTCCAACGTGCCATATCCCGCACAGAACTCTGGACTTCTGCTCTGCCCGTTCTTTACCACCATGGCCAGCCCAGGCCTTTTCCCACCCTGTGAGAGGTGCCACTGGCCACTCTTGATACACACACCTAGAAGTCATTCTGGAATGTTTTCTTCTCACCTACCTTCTTCTCTCCCTTCTCTGAACTACCCACACGTCTTGTAGGTTCTTCTTCCAAAATATATCCCTTGCCTATCTGCTTCTGCTCACCTAGTTAAGCCATCGTCGTTTTTGCCTGTTACCTTTAACTCACTAGTTGTTTTTGTTGTGATAAAATACGTTGTACATACATATAACCACTTTAATCTATTAGGCTTTTTAAATTCATTTTTATTTTAAGGTAGAGCAACATACACACAGAGAAAGCAAGAGCAAGAATGAGAGGAAGAGCATCTTCCATCTTCTGGTTCGAATGTCCACCATAGCTGGGACTGGGTCAACAGAAACCAGGATCCAGAAATTCCATCTAGGTCTCCCGCATGAATGGGAGGGACTGAAATACTTAAGCCATAATCTTCTGTCTCCCAGGGGTGCACATTATCAGGAAGCTGGATCAGAAGCAAGACGAGCCTCAAACCCAGGCACTCTGCTATGGTATGTGGGCATCCCAAGTGGTGACTTAAGCACTGACCCACAATGCCTGCTTCCTGCTTTAGCCATTTTTAAGTGCATAGTACACAGTGAAATTAATTTACATTGTTGCACAGTCATCACCATTCATCTTCCTAAACTGGGACTCTATAGCGAGAAATGACAACTCCCTCTTTCTTCCTTCCCGCAGTCCCTCAGCCACCATTCTACTTTATTTCTGATAATTCGACTGTTCTAGGTACCCTCCTCAAATAGGTGGAATCAAGCAATGTTTCTCCTTTTATGACTGGCTTGGTTCACATATTATGAAGTCTTCAAGTTTTATCCACCTAACACGTGCCAGAATCTTCTATGACTAATGTCCATTGTATGAATACAGCACATTTTGTTTATCCATCAAGGGACACTCCAGTTGTTTTTACTTTGGGGTATTCAGACTAATGCTGCTGCTTGCCCGATTTTTGCTGCTTTTCTCCTAGAATCTAATTGCTTCATTGCAGTCAGAATAACCATTGGAAAATTTGAGTCATAGTTTGTTGGTTTTCTGCTTCAATGTACTCCAATGGCTTCCAGTTGTACTCAGACTAAAGTCAGAACTCCCGACTAGGATCTGTGAGGCATACAGAGTCTTGTCCCTGTCTGTGCACTTCCTTCTTTGGCCATCATATTCAGCAACTGGCTTCCATGTCCCTTTCAACAAGACGGGCTCTTTTCCTGTCTTAGGGTCTTCACCAATGCCGTCCCTCCACCTGGAATGCTCAGCCCCATATTTCTGCATAAACAGTTCCATCTCATTTATATCTTTGCTGTATGTCACCTACTCTGAGCACATAATCTAAGTTCTTTCTTCTCCGCACCTTATTGCCGTCTTTTATGACTCTATTCTATTTTCCAAGACATTGATCAGCGTTTAAACCTGATATGCTTGGTGTGGAGGGGAGTGGTGAGCGTTTGACCTGGGGTTAAGTCACTCAGTAGGATGCCTGCATCCCTCATTGGAGTACTTGGTTTTGAGTCCCCACTCTCTCAATTTCAGCATCCTGCTAATGCACACCTTTGGAGGCAGCAGGTAATGAGTAGCTCAGGGGCCGGCACCATGGCTCACTTGGTTAATCCTCTGCCTGCGGCGCCAGCATCCCATAGGGGCACCAGGTTCTAGTTCCAGTTGCTCCTCTTCCAATCCAGTTCTCTGCTGTGGCCCGGGAGGGCAGTGGAGGATGGCCCAAGTGCTTGAACGTCCAGCTTCTAGTTGGGCATGGCCGAGCCCTGGCCACTGCAGGCATTTGAGGCGTGAACCAGTGGATGAGAGCTCTGTCTCAAAATAGATAAAAATTGTGAAATAAGAAAATCGACAGTCATTTGTTGATTTACATATTTTTCATCTTCCTATTTTAGTACATGCCACCAAACCACTCCTCACTGGGGGATAGGACACTTTCTAGTGTGATGTGGGGGAATTGAAAAACAGTGAATTTTTCAATTGCAAATTCAATGGGGCTGTTATTTTTGTTCCTATGTGGTAGAGTATATTAATTTTCTAAATGTAATACCAAGGCATTTTTCAAAATGGCACATCATACTTCAACTATCATATACTTTCTGTGATTGCAGTGCCTAGACTTCAACTGTACTTACTGCCAGAGTGAGACCAAACACCTGAAAAGTGAGTATGTCCCTTGGAAGTACTTAAGACATAGCAGATCAATATATTTGAGAGCCATGTCAGAATCAGTATGTAATTTGTACGAAATGCATGTGGACACTCATGGATGGTACCCATAGATCCTTGCTGTTATTGATCATATTTTGCTGTCAGGGAAAAAATGTGCACACATCCTTAAGCTACATATGTATGTAATATATAAGTTGTTTATCTATTGTTAATATTTATTCACTAAGACTACAAAATATTGGCAAAGTCAGTAAAATATATATGAATAAAATTAAAATTTTTTAAGATTAAAAAGCAATTACAGGCTCCAACATACTTTTCCGATATGTTCCCTAGGATGAATAACCCCATTCTCAGGTCTTCTGGACTAATTACAGAGCATTCCTTCCATCCATATACTTTTGGGAGAATAGATAGTTCACCTGTCTATCATGATGGAGTGACAGCTGTTTGTCTCTTTAAAACACAGGGGGAGCCCTTCATGATCTCATAGGACTGACTCGTTCTTTGTTTAGTGAAGTTAGTAATGTTCTAGCCTTATTTTCCTTCATATCTTCCTGGTGGGTATAATAGTCTTTTTTTTTTGGAAAAGTCAAAGCAGCCTTTTTGTTCTATCATGACACTAGGCAAGGCTTTAAAGGATTTTTATTTAGACAAGGCTTTTATATAGCACAGCAGTGTTTCAGAGACATGCTTACTGAACAATATTCAGCTCATACTTCATCGCACCATGTAATTTATGTACAGAGATTTAATTAAGCTAATGACTTTCAGAATAAGAATGCTTCATATGTAAGAAGCTAGTTGGAAGAGGTATCTTTCCTTTTTACAAATTTATTCTAATATTAAATAATTTGTATAAGGACATCTTTTTATTGAATCGATGCTTACTATAAGTGTACTAAAAGTTGAAGTTAGATGAAATTTGAGGTGTTTAGGGACATATACGGAATATCAAGTCATTTGTTCAATGAACTGACAGTCCAGTTATGTTATTCTTAAAATTCAGAGAAAACCAGATTCTTCAACTCATGGCATTTTAATTAGTACTCTGAGACCAAAATGAATAGTTTCTAGAAAATTGAAAATGTCCTTTAAAAAAATAAAACAAAAGTTCGTGGAAAAAAGTCTTAGCACCTCCACAGTAGGAAGGAGAGAGAGAGCAAAGCTGTCTTCATGGGAAGCCAGGGCTAGTCACTCCAGGCATTGTTGTTGATGAGTGTGTGACCTGCTGCAGGTCACTTCACCTCTGGACTATGGCGGTTTTCTTATCTACTGACTGGACAGCAATTCCTGTCCCCCCCCCCCCTTTTTTGACAGGCAGAGTTAGTGAGACAGAAAGGTCTTCCTTTTCCATTGGTTCACCCCCCCAGATGGCCACCACGGCCGGCGCACTGTGCCCATCCGAAGCCAGGAGCCAGGTGCTTCCTCTCAGTCTCCCATGTGGGTTCAGGGCCCAAGCACTTGGGCCATCCTCCACTGCCCTCCTGGGCCACAGCAGAGAACAGGACTGGAAGAAGAGCAACCAGGACAGAATGCAGCGCCCCAACCGGGACTAGAACCCAGGGTGCCAGCACCGCAGGTGGAGGATTAGCCAAGTGAGCCGCAGTGCCGGTCCCTCTATGTATTTTAGGAAATGCTTTAGCTCTCCAGGGATATGCATGAAAATGACCATGTAAGAGAATTGTCACAAAACTATTCACCTGTAAAGTATCATGTAAAAAAAATTTTTTAAAAATTTTATTTGACAAGTAGAGTTATAGACAGTGAGAGAGAGACAGAAAGGTCTTCCTTCCGTTGGTTCATTCCCCAAATGGCCACTATGGCCAGTGCTGCACAGATCCGAAGCCAGGAGCCAGGTGCTTCCTCCTGGTCTTTCATGCAGGTACAGGAGACCAAGCACTTGGGCCATCCTCCACTGCCCTCCCAGGCTACAGCAGAGAGCTGGACTAGAAGAGAAGCAACCGGGACTAGAACCCGGCGCCCATATTGGATGCTGGTGCCACAGGTGGAAGATTAACCAAGTGAGCCACGGCGCCAACCCCATCATGTAAATTTCATTTCAAAAATCCATTCTCTTACTTTTTATTCCTATTTTAAAGTAAACATTTGACTTTCTAATAGTTTTAGCTTTATAGAAGATCGTGAAGACAATACAGTTGTCCATATACTCTCCATCCAGTTTCCCCTATTGTCAACGCATTTATATTACTTAGGCTTATTTTCAGTCACTAAAATAAATATTGTTCTATATGCTCAAGGCCTGAAAATAGCTGCCAAATGCTCTGCTGTCTGGTTTTTCTTAAAGATTTATTTATTTATTTGACGGGCAGAGTTACAGAGAGGCAGAGAGAAAGGGGGAGAGAGAAGAGAGGTCTTTCATCCACTGGTTAACTCCCCAAATGGCTACAATGGCCAGAGCTGTGCTGATCTGAAGCCAGGAACTGGGAGCTGCTTCTGGGTCTTCCACATGGGTGCAGGGGCTGAAGGACTTGGGCCATCCTCTACTGCTTTCCCAGGCCATAGCAGAGAGCTGGATTGAAGAGGAGCAGCAGGGACTTGAACTAGCACCCGCATGGGATGCCAGCACTGAAGGCAGCAGCTTTACCTGCTATGCCACTGTGCTGGCCCCATGGATATAAGTTCTTATTAGCTAGGATTCACAAATATTTTCTCCAAGTCTGTGTCATATGCTTTGATTTTTTCTAAAGTCACTTAAAAACTTTAATCTCAAAATCAGATTGATTTTCATGTGCTAGGTAGGAGAAATAATAAAGGAAGCATAAATGTGCATTGTTTTTAAGTTGGTTTTTAAAGAGTTTTAATAATTTGAAAGGCAGAGTTGATAGAACTCTGGGAGAGGGAGATTTTCCCTGTACTTGTTCTCTCCCCATATTGCTGGCAATGGTCAGGGCTGGACTGGGCCAGGAGAAATCCAGGAGCCAGGAACCTCATCCAAGTCTCCCACATGGATGGCAGGGGCCCAAGAACTTGGGCCATCATCTACTGCTTCCTAAGGCACGTCAGCAGGGAATGGGATCAGAAGTGGAGGAGCTGGGACTTGAACTGGTATTCTGATATGGGATGCCAGCATTGAAAGTGGCAGCATAACCCACTGTACCACAACACCTGGTTCACGTTTATGGTTTTAAAGATTTCTTACATGCAGTTAAGATACTTTTCAAAAAACTAAAAGGGCCATTCTCATATAAAAATATATTTTTCTAATATCCTAGAAAAATATGAAGCATTTTCTAAAACACTAGAATTATGTACTATATAATATTCATAGTCGTTTATTCTTTTCCTATGGGCTTACAGCATGATTACTACTTTTCCTAGAAGATCAAGCCATAGAACAATGTTCATGAACATTTTCATATGCTCATTAGAACATCATTACATTGTCAGATGAATTTCCCTTCTTCCTTAAAAAAAATACAACCAATGGTCACCAATGAATCATTGGGATATGTCATATTCACATTCTTGCAACATACTATTTAGAAATTTTACTTATTAGTTCAAACAGGCTAGATGGATGATATAACAGTCCCCAAGGACAATGTTTAACAAACGAAAGTTTATTTCTTGCTTTCTGAAAAAGAAATGGTGGTGGTGGTGGTAGTGGTGGTGTGCCAGCTGCTTCATTTAGTTTCTCAGAGCTCCTGGATGGAGACTCAGCTTCTGGAGCTTTGATCTGTCAGTACAGCATGGCAGGAGAGAAAATGGAAAACCCCATGGAACTGCTCACAGTCTCGCCGACATACACAGAGCTCATCCTCTCATATCATTAGATAGAATCGGTAACATGACCCTAACTAATCAAGACAGCTAGGAAGTGTACAGTATCGACACTCTGGAAGCTGAGGAGAATCCAATACTTGTGAACACTAGTAATGATTCCCACATTTTGGAAAATATTGTAAGATATAAGTTGTGTACGATACACATCAGGGAGAGATTGTGGGTTTTCTTTCTTGCCAGCCAACAGACCTTCCACAGTTACTTAACCTCTGTGAGCTTTGATGAACCCCCCCTGGAAAAGTGCTTTCCCACACCATAGCAAAAAACTGGATTGGAAGTGGAGCAGCCAGGACTCTAACTGGTGCCCGCATGGGATACTGGCACTTCACATAGGGCTTTAACCCACTGTGCCACAGCGCCAGCCCCTAAACTTATCTTTAAATTTCATTTTCCATGAGCTTTTGAAGTAGGCCCTTACAACATGAGCCTTTCCTTTGTAAAGGGTGTACTACCATATGTGGTCATATGAACATTACTGTAGTAAATATAACTTCAGGTTTTGAAACACCCCTGCAGGAGTAAATGACTGGCTCTGCAAGAAAGGACAGTGGGCAGGGGGCAGGAGGTCCAGGCTGATCTCATCTGCTGCCTTCCAATTCTGCACGTGTGCGTCTAAGTCATACTCATCTCATCTTTGCGAATGGTTCAATGTCCCTTTCCACACCCCTCTTAGGTAATTGTCCAAGAACCAACTGAAAATGTGATTCAACTCTCACACTGGGTTCTTCGCTTACTCTGTGCCTGCATTCTGTTTGTAACCACTTTATCCCTGGGGAAAAAACTTAAGGGTAGTGGGGAAGTTAGATAAATGAATAATTGACCAAAATTTTGAGTTTTCCACTGATACACAACATACTCATGTTCACTACCATCTTTTTCACTGTCCTACTTTTCTATTACTATGTTAGGTTGAATTGTTATTTCTCCACTTATTTTATAGCCTCTTTTTAAAGAAAACTCTGAAAAACTGATAGATTCTTCTATTTAAAATAGTATGAAACATAGTATTTTTACCAACTTTTCATGTACAATGATTGCCATAATTTTATCTGTCAAAGTAATGAACAGGTACAATTAAAAGTTTTTAGGAAAATTATTTATGGCTTAGCAGTAAGGAAATCTCATTACCATGTAAAGCATATCTTCAACCTTGCAAAATTTTAAGAAGTTTATTTTGAAGTCCAAGTTCTATATAGACAGGATGAGAGAGAGGGAGAATACCTTCCCTCTGCAGGTTCACTCCATAGATGGAGGCAATGGCCAGGGCTGGGCCAGGCTGAAGCCAGAGCTTTATTCAGGTTTCTCAAGGGGGTAGCATGGGCCCAAACATCCAAGCCATCTTCCACTGCTTTTCCCAGGCCATTAGCAGGGAGCTGGATTGGAAGTGGAACTGGGACTCATACGAGTGTCTAAATGGGATGCCAGCATTGCAGGCAGTGGCTTTACTGGCTGCGCTACAACACTGGCCCCTCTTGCAAAATATTTTAACTGTTCTTTTTAGGAGATTTTAAAATGACAATTGCAAATACATAATCATGATCTTATAAAAATTCACTGTATTAAGTAGAAAACATGCTCAGAAGCTACAAAGGTCATGAAGAAGAAACAAGGCAGAGCTTGCAGCTGACCTTGAATCTCTGGTCTGATTTGATTGAAGAAAACATGGAAAAACAAGAGAACTCAAGAAACTAGGGAATGCATAAGGCTGTGTAATCTAAGTCTCAATTCAAGATCCCTATGCAGATCCCAAAATAGAGAGACACATTATTTTTTCATCTACAACATCATTTAACTTGCAGGCATTTAATTTACTGAGAGCGATAGTTTTCTGTGCCTTTCTAGAGTTTACCTTGTTTTGAAGTCCTATTCCTATCGGCATATTTGACTTATCTGCATTTCTCGATAGACTTTAGCTGTGCAGACACTTCACTTGATGTTATGGAAATGCAGGAAAATGTCTCTGCTCATTTTATTACTTAGGCCAATGAACACGTGTGGATTTTGTTTCAAATACTTAGTATTTAGATTTTCACTGAACATGAATGGCTCAGGGCAGGAATGGACAATATGTGGCATCCTTGTGCTTATTATACATTCCAAAGCCTAGTGCCTATAACTGATCACAACCTTATTTCCTGCCAAACTGAGCTCAGAATCCTTCTCGGTAGCAGTGAATGCCACTACTATAAACAAGTTGAAAACTATCTGCTGTCTATAGCCTGCATCTGAAATAAATTAAAAGCTTCGTAAGTTTCCTTCTTCCCTTATTATATTGTGATGACCTTTCCTGAAATTTTGAAATCCAAATGATTTATCTTTCTTCAAGAATTTTTTCCTTTAAAAAATTTTCCCAGAGCACTTCAAATGCTTCTAAATATGCATTAGGGACTCAATAAACACTGTGTCATAAATCACTTTAATGCCAGAAATGTAAGACAGAAGTATCATGTGCATCTGGAGAGCTAGGTTTCAATGATACCTGTTATAGGGGTCACATCTTCCAGAAGGAGCACACACTAAAGGGCCCCAAATTAAGCCCTGGGAAATTGGCAGGGCAAAGAAGAAATGTGGAAGTTCCAGTTTCTTTTGTGCTACAAGTTTCTAAAATATGAGGAAATATGCCAAATACCTCTGGCTTTCAAGTGATAAAACACCCTGAATTAATGACTAACAAGAAAGGCCCACTGAGCAGTTCATAGACAGCATCGCTCTAAAGGTCAGATCGTGTTGGCAAATGACCAGAGCCCTACTCTCTTTAGCCAGCCAACCACTTCTCTGGCCAGGAAGCACTTTGCCATCAACTCAGCAGCCAACAATTACAATTATCATTTGCAGTTAATCTAATAACTCCACTGAATAGCCCAAGATGTGTGAATGAAATACATTTGGTTGGGAGCCCCCAACATGATTCTAAGGGAAATTACTTTTAAAATAGAGATGTGAAGATAAAGATAACCCCCCAAAAGGAACAAGAGTTAATGTTCTCATTTAGCAGCACAACGAATAAACAGTAAGGACCAAGACTACCTTTAACGCAAATGTGACAATTATACAAATTTCCCTTCAAACCATTTAGTCCAAAATAATCTTGCTGATAAGTTGGTTTTATTTCAGATTGAAAGTTTCTAAGATCATTCTTTAATAAACCTTAACATATGATGCCCTTCTCCTACTCCTGTAAATAAACCCATTTTTCAGCTGAAGAAAATAAAAAGTTTAAAAAGTTCCAATTATTTGTTTAATGCATTGCTGGGTCTTAGTCCACCCGAACGAGGATGGACTGGGTCCTAAGAAAGGTAAGTGCGCTGCTCGCCTGTTCCCCAGCCTCCCCATCCCAGAGACAAATGCAGTGGGGAGTCAAGTCAAGCAAGAACTCCGTTTATTGCATGTGTAGCAAAGCCTTTTAAAGCACAAGACCGCAGGATTACTGGGGCAGGGCATAAGGACCAATTACTTAAAAGGTCATTTTACAGGACCAGCCATACATCTGTACACTCGTCATGAGTTGTCGTCACCTCCCCTGATGCTGTGTGGCCAATCAGCTTTGGTGGTAAATGACTTTGGGTACTGCCCACCTTATTTCCTTTGGGCGCCATCTTTGAGTTGCCACGTGTGCCTAATTTCCCTGCAGGCGCCATCTTTGAATTGCCTCCTATGCCTAATTTCCCCACAATTATGTTGAATATAATTAATCTAAGTTTTAGCAGTCATTCACTTGTTCATTCAGCCTTTATTCAGTCAGAACACTGTTAAGTATCAGTGGTTGGAGAGGTGAATAAAATATATGCAGTTGCTAATTCCATGGGGCTTACAATCGAGTCAGAAATCTTGCATTAAAGAATACAGAAACAAATACAACAATTGAGATAAACCCTAGGCAATCATATAAAGGGTACTTCCATTTTTCAGTTCTTAAAGAACTGCGATTTCCTGCAGAGAAGAGGTAGTTTTATATAGGTTTTGATTTATGCTATAAAAGAATTTCAATTAAAATGAAAATACAGAGTCTAGTTTGGACACCCTAAATTGTTATTTCTGAATGCATTTGTGTTGAATGTAAAAATGACAAGTGCTGGTTATTCTAGAAATACCTTTAACCAAAGCAGTTTCCAGGGGGGAATTAATGATCATTTTGGGTTAATGGTCATTGGCTTCATGTTCAGCCCTCAATTAAACTCTGAACTTCAGCTGTTATTAGTTAATTGACTTGGTTATATTTCATGTCAGTATTTCAAAGTGACATTCCTTTTAAAAAATAAAAATTACCCAGACATAGTACCATGGGTCTGAGTGGAGCCTGGCATTGTTGAAACAGTTCATGCTAATTTTATATATGGTTGATCCTAGATTTGCTTGTCCTTGCTATCACTAAGGAACTTCTCATCATCCTTACCCATGACATGAAACAGATCAGGATAAATCCAAAGGATGAGAGGAAAGGGATGAAAAGTTAAATATGTCTATTTCCATGACTTATTAAAATGCCAAATAAATCCACTGAGATCAGCTTTATTTTAACTGCTGGGAGTTAAACAGTCTTAACGAATATCTGAAGTTATTACAATTAAATACTGTCAAGTTATGCTTATTTTAAAATGTTACTAATTACAAGGGACTCCAAATGTTTAGTTGTTCCAGTTAACTAGATGAAAACTTAAAATCTCCTTTACACACAAAACACTGGTAAGAACAAGGTGGATTTAATCAATGAGTTGGATTTTATATAAAGCAGGTATGACACGAACACCGACCTCTGCTATACTTATTGAAGTAGAGGCATCAAATGAGCATTTCCCTTCCCCTTGTGTTGTGGAAAAGTTTTAAGTTTTTTGAAGTACTTTGATCAAGCTTTGAAATCATTCTAGTGGACGGCTATTGTATGAAAACTGTAATTTATAGTGCTTGACCTAAGCAGCTCTTTGTCTCACAGCCACATTCAAAACAATAGCAGGAAGGTAAAGAACACAAGGGGAACCCAGGCTGTTCTGGTTATTATTTAATTAATAATTCCATCTTCCTTACATCATCTTAGGAATCCAGACTTGTCCTTAATAAAACAGGTTCAGATCACGTGTAGTATGTGCAGAAGGTCCGAGTAATCTGATGACAAACTTTGTCACATGCAAACCCCCTCCTTAACCCAAGTGACTACAGACAGGTTCAGCTGTGCCTTTCTCTAACTGGGGCCGACATTGAAGGCCAAGTCTCATTGTTTGCCTCTTAGTTTCCTCTTTAGGGATAAAGAACAAAGCCAGTTTTACTAATCAAGAGTTGTGTCCACTGGGAGATGTCCTGCTTCCATTCGCTTCACATAGTAGTTACACTTGGAGGCAACCTGCTCCCATCAGATCACATGGAAAATGCCAAGATGAATGAAGGAGTCACTCTCTAATTAAAGACATTCAATATTTTACTAATTCATGGTTTTAATCATGGGAACACTCAGACTGAAAGTAGATGCAAAACTTAGTTTTTAGTTCCTTTTGCCAAAACATGTACTAAACATAAATCCCATTCCATATTTAACCCTGCAAGATCTTATTTTCTTAGTTCAAAGTTTTAAGATCCTTCAGGTGCCACATGTGAACTTGAATACGCTGGCCAACTTCTTCCCCAACCTTCACCCTACACATATGCATCACGATTTAGAAAGGATGTATTTTGATCCTTGGGTTTTTTTCTTACAAAGAAAAAAGGGTCAGCAGTGTGAAAATGTGGAGAACATCTCCATGTGGAAAGAAATGGGTGAGAGCTAGGGAAGGGGCAGAGGACAGGGAAGCAAAGTGAAAGGATGAAGCATAGGAAAGCAGTCATAGTGTAACCAAACTAAAACACCAGACGGTAGATGGGAGCAGACATCTAAAGTGTCTTAATTCCAAAGAGGAAACAATGGGTGTAGCTCCCCAGTGGAGGTGAGCTAATTAGCTGTTCACTTTGGCACTGTGCATTAATTAGTATGGCCCGCCAGGGGCCATTTAGATGACCTCATCTGGCACTGAGCAGTCCCCTGGTGGTCTGAATGAGTTAATACACCTCCCCAAAAGACCAACAATATCATTTTTTTCCAGAGTGGAATCAAGCCTTGCTGATAAAGAACAGGTACACATATCTAGGGTTAAAATTATTTCCTCCTGGAAGTCCAACTTTCTACCTTAGACCCCAGGGCCTTGTCTTTTGTATGCGATTTTAGGAGCATTTTGAAGAGTTGACAAACTTCCTAGAAGGCAAAAGAGAAAAGAACTATTAATTGTTTATGGTCAGTTTTTTGGGGGGCTGAGGTGGGTGAGTGGGAAGGATCCTTTGAAGTCACCTTAAGTTTCAGTACTGGGTCCGCTTTTCCGAGCTGGTCCCTTTGCCCTACTTCCAATGGGTCTTTAGGTGTTTGAGAGCAGCTGCCTGGCAAGTGACTATGTGACAGAGAGAACATCATTTCATTTTACGTTTTGTAGCCACACCTGCTCTCTAGACTGGCATAAATCATTAGCACAGTGTGCAGAGTACCCCCTAAAACAAGGGTTGGCTTTAACCTATGTGTTCTCATGACAACAGCCAAAAGGAGTGGTCACCCTGTTCTTTTTGGGGCTGGTGTTTCCATAGTCTAACAATCACCAGCACTGAGCAAACACCTAGACTTTGAACACTGAGGCTTGAAGTTTCTGGGAGTCTTACTCCCTTTCTCTCCTATGCCGCATCCACGTACAGTTGTAGCTAGTATGATCACATTAGTTTTTGTATTGGAAAGAAGTTTACCCTTGCATGATTTGTAACCTTATTGTGTTGTGTAATGGCTTCTTTTTCACTTTTAAGGCTCAAACTTAAAACCTCATGCATAAAGAGGCAGGGGTGCCTTCGCTGGGGATCATCAATGCTTTCTTGCTACACATCATGTCAGGGAACCAGGAAGAAGAAACACAAAGTGCAAGCACCTTCAAAAATTTAAGTTTATTGCTATACATAAGTTTAATGTAAAACAAATCCTTGACAAGGATTTAATAACATTTTCAACATCTGTACAGATAAATGTACTTTATTCCTAAAGAAAAAAAGCCATTTGGAGCAAGAAACCCTCAATATTTTTGCTTAAAGTATGCATGTATGTAGGCAATATCGTTTCACACGTAAAATCCGCATGATGAATTTTATACTGAAACCAAAAGGTCTTATACCTCTCATTTCATCCTCTTCCTCTCTTGATTTAATGCAGCTAACTATAGAGTAAAAAAATCTGACAAGTTTGTGTTAAGGGAAAAGCAAAATGCAGAGTTTTGCAAGCCATCTTGTGTGCAAAATGAACAGTATAAATGATAGATTTGGTCTTTAAAACCAATCAAGCAATATGACTTACGGCGTTTTAAAAATTATGTTATTAATTTGAAAAACTTGCTACATTATAAAAGTTGTCTTTCCAGCTTGGTGGCAAGTATTTTACTAAATATACTTTTTGTTGCAGATTTTTAAGTTCTCCAAAGATAGGCTTAGTTTATTGATGCTTTTGCTACACACTGAAGTCTGATGTATAGTATATGAAAGTGAATAAATTAAAGGGGACAAATAAAATGTCTTATTTTGCTTATTTAATGTTGCTCTTGGGGCTGGCGCTGTGGCAAAGCGGGTAAAGCCAATGCTGCAGTGCTAGCATCCCATATGGGCACCACTTTGAGTCCCGGCTGCTCCACCTCTGATCCAGTTCTCAGCTATGGCCTGGGAAAACAGTGGAAGATGGCCCAAGTCCTTGGGCCCTTTTATCCGAATAGGAGACCCAGAAGAAGCTCCTGGATTCAGATCAGCCCAGCTCTGGGCTGTTGCAGCCATTTGGGGAGTAAACCAATGGATGGAAGATCTCTCTTTCTGCTTCTCTGTAATTCTGCCTTTTGAATAAATAAACCTAGAGCAACTTTTTTTTTTTTTAAAAGATTTCTGATACACTTGGGTTATTCAAAGCTGAATATTTCTAATGCTTAAATTATTTAAAGATTATAATTACGTGGTATAAAATGCAGGTACAAGCATTGTACAGAATGGACTTTGTTTGCTTAAATGTTTCATTGCCCATTTTTATTATTTATTTGAAAGAGAAAGAATGGGGGAGGGGAGAGACGCTCTCCCCAGCCCACTGGTTCACTACCCAACTGCCTCCAATGGCTAGCACTAATCGGAAGCTGGCATCAGCAGCAGAGCTGGCACATGAACCCATGCATGCCGACACGGGATGCAAGCGCCCCAAGTCACAACTTAGGCCAAACATCTACTCCAGAATGTGTTTTAAAAAAAATTTACTCATAAAAATATTGGCCAAAGTACACACTGACAACTAGCCCTGTCACTTTACAAATGGACTCTCCTTAATGCTGGCTTTGCACTTCAGTCCTCTCCACTCAGCCTCCAACCTCAAGTGTGGCTTCCAGACACAACGTAATTAATACTGTTAAATGAGATAAATGTACGTTGTTTGGTGGTCAATAAGCATTATTAAAAAAGGAAATTCTCATCTAGTATATTGTTTGCAGCTTGGCTTAAGGGCACCGAGGTCAGGAAACCATGAAGACAGGACAAAAGGAGCTCGCGGCATGGGCCACCCTCTCCGCTCTACCAGAGCCCGGCAGCTGAGAGCAAACATTTACTTTCGGGCTTCACGTCTTCAGCTTCCCTAGGGTTGTGCTAGATTAGTCCCTGACGGTAATGCAACACTGAGTATCTGAAGTGCACATGAGGAAGGGGGAGGCAGACAAAAAGAATGAATGGAGGCTTAGAAGAAAAAAAAATGGGGATTTGGTAACTGGGAGGAGAACTGAGAAATCGCACACCTTTCAGTCTCCACATTTTTCCTTTTGTTCAGTATACAAGGAGAAACCATCCGGAAGGAAGAAAGATTATGACTATCTATAAACTAACTGTTTCACAGAGACAGAAATGCTGATAATGAGTGGGTTGTGTCTGTAGTTCTTGGCTGTTCACATCAGCAAGGGATGAAGGAAAACAGAAACTCTTGATATGTTTGTCTAAAGAGGTAGTGGTGCGACCACGGGCAGCAAAAGTTCAGCCGAAGTTCAGGGCAGATGTTGCCAGGAGTTTACACTGCAGGAAAGTGAAATTGCTTCCGGAGTCACCTCCTCCTCTCAGCTTCTCCTCTAGGATCTCCAGGGTCAAGCAGTGCTGTGGCACAAGGTGACGATGTCGGTCGGGAAACAGGCTTTGAGCAGGATGCCCCTCTCCCGGTTGCAGTCCAGCTCCTGGATAAAGCCGTACCAATAGATGACCAAGCCTGGCCCAAATCTGCAAAAATAATCCAGAAAACAACATTCACACTTGGGGGCAACACAGCTACACAAGACTCATTCTGAAGGCATGGGTAGAAGTTGGAGGACTGGATTGTACACAGCTTCTCTTTTCTGTTGCCACCATTGTGACTGAGAACTGTTGAACCTGCACGCCAGAGCTGGTCTGACACAAGCAGTACCACCTTGGATGCATGTGTCACTTTTGCTTTCAAGGAACCTGAAGCACTTCAGATCTGGAAACTGTCCATATCACCGACACATCAGTGATAATAGCAAAGTTGAAAGAGGGACAAGCCGGGCAGCACCTGGCTTGAGACTTTAACATCCTAGACATCTATAGGCACTATTTGAGAACGTAAAAACAAACAAACAAACAAACAAACGTTTGAAAATGATTTGATAGACCAGCCTAAGGTCCTCCTCCGACAATGATGTCCTAGTCGTGCATCAATAGGACCAGGAGTACCTCCTGCCATTCAGTTAAAAAAAATCTGTATGACACATGATCCATCAAAGAGCTTCTCCCCAGCTCATCACCCCCACTTTAAAACCTCCGAGGTGGATGCTGCCTGACACTTGGTGGTTCTTATGGAGACTAGGGATACAAGGCACGAGGTAGACATGTGACAAAGTAGAGACAGATGCGGGCTGTAGACCTCGATATTTCCAAGTTGTGCCTCTGAATTTTCTCCCCTTCTGTTCACAGTGGCTGATCCCCGCCAGGCAGACTCAGGAAGTCGCCCTACAGACTGCTTTACCCATCAGGAAGTGGAGACCTTCGGGCCGAGTTCGTAAAGATGTAATCACTATCAATCACCGTGCACACAGAGATGTTTTGCACATCAGTTTCACGTTTTTCCTACCGAGAGCACTTAATTAAAGGGCAGCACTACTTTTGGTGTAGTGTTGCAGGAATTTTACAGTGAAATCATAAATTATGAATGTTGGGTTAGTAAAAGGATGTCTAAAAACAGAACAGCTCTCTGTATTCTAACATTACAGCAGGCCGAACCACGCTAGGCCAAAAAGCTTTTTCCTCCTGTGATTTATTATATGCTGTAGTGTACTTGCCAAAACTAACAGTACAGGATGGGCTGCGAGATACCGTATGCACAGGAACAAGTTCAATTAGATGTCACGGACTGGTTTATTTGGGGATTCACATCAGTAGGGTAACCAAGTTATAGGCACAGTTTACTGAATCTTTCTGAATGCTGGGGGAATGACGAGGGTAAAACTGAGATGTGAGAGCTGGGCATGACGGGAAACCTGTGAGCACCCGACCCAGGGAGTTCTACCCGAATTCATGGTTGGCTGCAGATGCCCTCTTCCTCCTTACAATCTCCAAGGAGGTCTCCTTTTGTCAGAGCAGCTAGGGTCCCTGCACACAGGGCACATGAGCCCCGACAGTCTGAATGCAAGACAAAGCTTGTGCTTAGACCTGAGCTTGCTGCCATTTAACCCAGGTTTTCCTGCTAACTTTTCATCATGAACAGTCAGTTGTCTGTAACCAGAACATATACCATTTGGCACTCTGATTTTGCAAGGAGCTCTGATGAGCACCATGCAATCTCAGAATAGTTAAAACGAGCCTGGAAAGAGCAAAAAGCTCTAGCAATTCTGTGGACCATGTCCAAGAAGTCTCAAATCTTCCCATCAGCGAGGTGGCCCCAGAGTCAATCGACAGACCTAACGTTACGTGCAACACATTCCTCCATTTTATTACACAGCCTCTGGAGACCAGGATGTTCTTTAGAAAGGCACTAATGTTTTTATAAAGGGAGAAAGAAAATGTGATCTAACGAGTCAGAGAAGAACAAAAGAATATATGGGGTCATAAAAAACAAGCCCAGTATTTTAAAGATTTAATAAAACAAAAACACATATGAGCAGCAGAGAGCAAGAGCAGCCTGCACTTTCCCTGAACAGCTAAATCATAAGCTAAAGGACACGAAGCTTGACAGCTTTTTACGGAAGTGGCATTTTCTAGGCAGAGAAGTCAGGCTGGGAACACCTCAACGCTCCAGCAAATGGACTTGTTCCACTTGTGAGGCGATAGATGAAACGTCCATATCAAGAAGATTCTGCAAGACTGTGAACCTGAACATTTCATGTAGCGGCTCACAACCAGGATTTCCTAAACGCAGTAACAGAGATCCAGGAACATTTTTAGTAGGATTCATAATAAGGCTCAACTACCTATCAAAGTCTTTATGCTCCACCTGGAATTACGTTAAGTTAGATAATATTGCCTCTGTCGAGTAACACAAATGTGATCGACTGTGTGTGCCTAATTAAAAGTGAGTAGGGGCAAAGACTGTGGTACAAGTTAAGCTACTTCTTGGGGCACTTACATTCCCATATGAGAGTGCCATCTGGAGTCCCAGCTCATCTGCTTCCACTCCGATTTCCTGAGAGGCGGCAGGGCCCCTGCTACCATGTGGGAGAGCTGGATGGAATCTGGGCTCCTGGGTTTGACTTGGTTCAACCCCGGCTGCTGCAGGCACTCGAGAAGTGAACAGGCATATGGAAGCGCTCTCTCCCCCTATTTCTCTTTCACTTGGATCAAAACAAGTAAACGTTTAAGTAAGGAAGCACAACTCCCACTTTTAAAGAGACATAGTAGAGAGGTCTTTGAGTGACAAGAACATTAGGAGTTTAAGATGGTGATAAATTTGGAAGTTTAATGGCAGAATAAGATACGCCTTGTTGCAGACACTCTCTTCAGTGCTGTTCCTATTTCCTCCAGCAGCCCAGCACCCAGAAGATCAGACACTTGTGAGCCTAACCATTTATGAAGAGATTGACCACAAATAACTTCATGTGATCAATTCCTTGGTTAATTGAACAATAGGGAAATTTTTGGTCGGCAGTTTGAAAAGCCAAGTCATCCAAAACAGTAGCATTTCCTTCGGAAAAGGTGAGCAACGGAGAAGACTTCAGTTTTTATGTCTGTCCGTCAAGTACATGCTGTGTGCGGAGTCGTTTCATTTTTTGCTGCCTATTTTCATTCACTGAGGTACCAGTGGACAAGAATGAGATCACTGAGAAGGCAAAATTACCCTTTGTGACCAATAAAAACCAACAAACCATTAGTGGCATCTAAGAGACAACCGAGTCCCAGGGGGATTTGCAAAGCAGAGGATTGTTCTGCTACTGGGATTGCAGACTTCCTTAC
Organism: Sylvilagus floridanus; assembly: GCA_949820135.1. Taxonomy (NCBI): domain Eukaryota; kingdom Metazoa; phylum Chordata; class Mammalia; order Lagomorpha; family Leporidae; genus Sylvilagus; species Sylvilagus floridanus. Next base: position 45,416,252 of record OX463239.1, on the reverse strand, counting down.
CAACCCAGGGACCCTCAGCAATGGAGGCACACCAGCATCCGGGTTGATTCTGTAAACATTTGTTTACAGAAGGTTGCTATACTCAAAGTAGTATGATCAAAGATCCCAACAGATTGTAAAAACTCCTGGAGAGAAGAGACTAGAAGGTCAGTGACCTCTGAACAAGAAATTTTTCTTCCAAACACACACCACTTAGAAAAAAATACTTCTTGGGAAAAATAAAAGTAACAACAACAACAAAGGTGAAAGTCAAAAGCATGACCACAACAGATCTGGAAGGCATAACAGATGAAATTCTTCATGAATGATGACAATCAAATAAATGTGTTCAAAGTGTGTTTCTTTTGTTTCCTTCTGTTTTAGGGTATTTAGAGAAATAGGAAGCTGCAGAACTAAAGCTGGGGCTCCTTCATTATCTCCTAGGGAGGATTCTTGCTTCAGCATTTGTCTCTTTGCTATATTGGGACTTGGGAGCAAAGACTGTATTGTATCTGCATTCATGTGCTCCATGCCTGGCATGGTACATGACAGTCACCTCAGGTACAATATGGAGAAGACAGATTCGCCTGTTATCAGTGGCAGTCTAGAGACAGGGGCACTGCCAGGACTCAGCCCTCGGCATAGCATTTTTATTAGTGATCAGGATGAGCACAACAAGTGGTATAGTTCCAGATCATAGTGCCAATAGAAGTGATGAGGACACATTTTCATAGTATTTACCATGTGTTAGTCACATTGCCCAGCATTTCATGTATCATCTCAAGTCTTACGGCAGTCCCAGGAAGCAGGTACAATGATTGTCCCTGTTGTATATAAATGAAGAAACTCAGGCATATAGTAATGGGATAGCTTTCCTAAAGTTTCATATCTAAAAACTGGAGGAACCAGTTTTGTAACCCAGGCAGACTGACTGCACTATTCATTATAACGTAACGGTCAGCTTACTGCACAGAGTGCTATGGTGAGACTGGGCACTGGTGAGGCTCCACCTCAAGAGTGTTGGAGCATTTGGATGCGATATCTTAAGAGGAGTACCTTCAATCTGGAACTGGCCCAGGAGAGAATCCCAGTGTGTTTCAGAAGTGGTTAGAGTAACAGGGAATGCCTGGTATAGAAACAAATGCTTAGGGAGGTAACACGTCAGCCACCCTGTTTTGAGAGTGCTTTTGGGGAGGAGGTGCACGATTCATGGGATAGCTTACCAGTGCAGACTTTGGGCAATGTCTGACAGCAGCCAGAAATGAGACCGATTCAACACGAAGACAGCTTTCCATAATTGAGTCTTTTGAAAGCATGGAGTGAGCTGCCTTGCAAAAGATTGACGTCTGAGACAATCTTTTAGAATAAGGCTGGGTTCTCATTAAAAAATTACACATTGAATGTTTTATAAAAATCTTACAGAATCAGCTTTGAGAAATTTTTTGATCTAGTAACAAGCAACCGAAGCTAAAAACCTACTACTCCTATAGACACATGTTCTCAGGGCTGCCTGCAGTCCCCAGCACTGTTACTCCCAAGTGTTGATGCTTAGTACTAGGTATCACTTATCACATTTGCATTGTGGATTTTCCTGTTGTAGAGACCCGTATCCCTTTACTTAATGTAGGAAAGCAAGAAGATAACCTTGGAGGATTTCACAGTTTAAGGAAAAAAATGAAAGAACACATTTCTTTCTGGTCTGCTTACTCTGCTCATTTGCCCATTTGATTCCTGTGGGCAAATGAGTTTTGGATCCCTGCCCCAAGATCTAAACCAGAGGTTCTCAACCTGGAGCCCAACACATTGGAGGGATTGTTGTGAAGACACTGTTAGACACACCAGGCAGTAGCTTCAGATAGAAAACACACACACACACACACACACACACACACACACACTAATAGGAGTCACACAGCTTTGGGGCATTAGGAAATGTAAAAGCACAGCTATTATCACATGAGGTGGCAGAAAAAAATTGTGTTTAGATTTTCAGGTTTGGCAAGGTTGGGGTGGCTACTGCTCTAATGGGGTCTACTCTTTTGAACTGATGGATGTGTCATGTGCAGGTGAACGACATACACAAAGGAGATTCTATGATACCAGTAACATTAAGACATACTGAGGAGGTGTGAAAATACTTAGCAAATTTGTAACTAACCTGTCCCTGCACATATGGTTCATCTTCACAGTAAAATCTGAGCTGGAAGGAAAGACACTTGGTTACTGCATCAGGTCTCTGAGAAGTGAGTCTGAGAGCAGTATCACCACTGTTGTCTATGGGAAGATGGGTCAAGCGTCAGGTGGCACTGGGCAGCAGCAGTGATGAAAGAAGACCCACAGCAATGGTGGTGCTCGAGTTCCGAGCTGCAAGTAAGAGTCCAGGAGATAGTACGGGTAAGCAGGTTAAGATGGTGTCAACGATTCCCAACTCTCAGGACTCATGCCCTCGAGTGTGTGCTGGACCTAGGGACATGCTTGCAACAGACGATGGCAGAAGTGTAGGGATGGCACCTCTTCTTAAGTCAACAAGGACTGACTTCTTTTGTGCTGTTAGGTTTTGTCTGTTGCCCTCCCTGCCTGTACATTTTTGATGAAGCAAGCCACCACGTAGGAGACACCCATGTGACAAAGAACCAAGGATGGACTGCGGTCAATAGCTTGTGAGTTAACTGCAGATCTCAGTCCAACAGACCATGAGGAAATAATCCTGCCAACAGCCACGGGGTGAACTTGGCAGTGGGGCCTTCCGCAGTTAACCCTCTCATGAGTCTGTGGACTCTGGGCCAATACAGCCTGGAAGATCCTGTGAAGCAGAGGATCCAGCTGAAGTGTTCCTATATGCCTAACTGTATTCCTAACTCAGGAGAACTGACATATGTGTATGCTATTTTAAGTCAGTGCTGGGGTCAATTGTTATACAGCATTAGATAACTAGCAACAAATGTCTACTACACATTCAATGCTGAGTATAATCAAAGAGTGCTCCTCACATATGCAGTCTTTAGAATCCTACTGCATATATGATGACTGGCTTTTCTAGTCATAAAAAAGCCAGAATTCAGCAAAACGGGCCACTGAAGGAGATTATCAATAAGCAACAACTCTACATTAAGGGCGATCTCAGCAAGTAAGAAACTGCTTTTACTACTCCGAGCTTCCTGGTCCCTCACCCCAGGTTTAAATGTACGTTCTTGCTGCCTATCAAGGATGCTGGGTTTGTAAGACGTGAGGAATTCTACATGTCTTCTTTAATTCTGGGGTTTGGGCGTTAAACTTTGTTATCAGGGCAGAGCTAATAGGTAGGAGGCAGGATACAAGCAGAATACTTTGTAGTGGAGGTGAATGATTTCTGACAACCAGGGAAGACACATTTAAGAAAAACCCACAACCCAACTGTGATAGTCCATGGCTGTTCGGTGGTAAAGCAAACAGACTGTCTGTTAGCAGGTGTTGAGACTGTCCAGGAAAAACAGATGCTGGTTACATTTTGTTCAGTTTTTAAAAAGCAGTGAAAGCTGTAATGTATTTTTAAAGGACTGTCACCAAGAATGTTTTAAAAATGGTACGTTTGTGAGTAAATTCTTAGTTTTTCCAGAAAAGTCTAGTTATCCTCAGATAATCCCTGAGGGTTCCAGATTGTGAATGTTTGAGAGAATACAGCATAAGAATTAAGTTGTGTCTTTTAGTTCAAAGTTTCCCATAAGTTTGAAAAAACTCAGTTATAGACAGAAAATAATCAAGGCCTCCAAATTCAGAAAGAACTTGATCACCCTTTTTGAACTACAAAACAAAACAGTCTCCTTTCCTATATTCTAATGCTGGAATTACTTGGATGGTATTGTTACTGAAGGCCAGGGCAAACTATTTACCTTTCTATTGTTATACTTTTGAGATCTCTTTGGGGAGTGTAGAAAAGACAGGCAAATACAGGAAGTTAAAGAGATTTATGATCATGGTATCGTGGCATTTTGCTAAGTTAGCCCTAGTAACTGACTGCCTACTTGGTTTCCTGAAGACAGTTTAGCTTCTAGGTGCCCACAGGCTTCACAGGGCCTCAACCAATCATGTCTATAAAAATGCTGTCTAGATACATATAAAATATAGTGATTCCTATAACAAATCATTACTTTATACTGAATGTTGATGACATGATAGCATTTCCAGCATGCTCACACGCACAGATAAATTTGATCCTAAATTCTACCCTGTGGGTAACTTTGATTATCCTTATTTTATAGAGAAATTGGGGTACAAGAAGGCCATGCTCTGAACCCACGCCATCTGTCCAGGACTTGTGCTTCTAACTATACTGTAGTACACTGTCTCATTATACCTTGTGTTTACATAGCAACTTACAACAGTTATTCAGCTTTGAAAAATATTCACACCTTGAGATGACAGAAAAGCAGGGGTTCAGAAGCAAGGCGACTGATCAGAAGCCCAGCACGAGCTGGGATCCAGCTTTCTATAGGGAATAATTCAACAGTTTCCCACCAAACACTTTATCCAGCCACTCATTTCAGGTATCAGATCATATACATCACAATTCAGATGTATATGGAGAAGCCTTTAATCCAGGCAGGAGAAATTAAAGTTGCTACACTGGAGGGACCATATTTAAAGCCCCTGACAATCAGGTGGAAGGAAGGCAGCGAGTGAGAACTAGAGAATCAGGATGAGAAGTTCCGAGAATTGTCCCGTGCTGGGAAGGGGTTCGGAAGTTATGGGGCAGAACATACTCGTGAAGCAAGAGGAGTAAACCCAGAACATTGCCACAGTCTATTCCTGTGGATGAAAACGAACAGCCAGAACCAGTCAGAAAGGAGGGGGAAACAAGCATCTCAGGGAGCGTGTAGGTGGATCGTCTTTGCAGAGACGGTTTTGAGTTGCTCAACAGGGTTTACAGTGAACCCCACAGGCCCATGCTTGCTCCTAGAAGTCTCCAGTGTGCAGATGTAGCTTATGCTCGTGTCAGTAACTTGGCTCATCTGTTTGCAGGCCTATGAGGACATTGTTACGTCTAAGTATTTTTAATACCAAATGTGATTTTACATCTCTATTGGTAATACAGTAAAGGCAGTGAAGAGTGGTAGGACTCACATACAATTAAACAATTTCTCTTATCACAGAAGGAGGGCAACTTATGAAATTGGTCTAATACTTCCCTTCCCCATGAGCTGAGTTACCATCATTAAAGATTCTCTGCACACTAGGGTCCTACAATATAAATCTGGATCAAACAAAATGATTTTCAAGCAGACTATGTGAGGACTGGAGGATTTCGGTCAAGCTTCTCATTCATAAGGATCTTCATCACATGATGAAAACAAACCTTGTTGTATTGATTAAAAAAATATCTTCAATGTATGGGCAAAAGGCAAAGCCTTTTTCTCAAAGAACTTAGAGCAACACACACGTTTTTATAGATGGATGTGTGTATACGTACATCTATGTAGATGTACATGTATGTGGACGTATTTGCAGATGTGGATATGTACATACATCCATGTAGATGTGCATGTGTGCATGTACATATTTCTCATTGAACTGCTGTGTGAGGTCTGTGCAATCTTCTAGGGATGTGTGTGGACATGTGGCTGTTGGAAGTCAACTGTTTCGCCATCAAAAAGACATGCATGTGGTTTTTATGAAGAGTGCATTTTCAAACACATAGTTCAGGATGAAGGAGAAATATAAAACATCTTGTAATTGTTTTAAAATAAACTCTTACACTGTTTATTTAGTTTTAATCTACGTGTTGTAGATTGGTTATGCACTTGTTAATCACTGTTGTATGTATCTCCAGACAGAGTTGTAAATAACTTTTCAGTCCAAGTGAAATATGCTTGCACATGTTTATATGCGAAGTATGTGTGTAATGCCTGTGTGTAAATATGTGTACAATAATAATAGATTAGTGTTCATGTCATAATGCCGTAAGGTTCTGGCACTCTGGTCAATTTAATATGCAATGCAAATACTCTTTCAAAAATAGTATACAGAAATAAAATATAACTTTTTTGGTTTTGTTTTTGCTTGTTAGGTTCCTGATTGCAAACTGAAATGAATAAAGACAGAGTCCTCTAGTTAGGAGTATTTTCGCTGAATGATCTCAGTTATTAAAAGTGCAACTATCTCTTCAAAATAACCTCTGCAGTTTTGAAAATAAGTAAAAAGTAATCATCCAGCCTTTATGCCACACAGAAAACAGAAATTAAAACTTAAAATGTGTATAAATATATAACCACAATGAGCTGAGTTTCTCTATTCTGTTTGTACAAGTTGACATTTTCATGTCCACATTAAATAACCTGGAAAAGTGCTTAATTTCTACTTTACCTTTTCCTGTGTTGGATATACTTAAATAAATGCTGCATGAATACTTTACAAGTCTTCCCAGCCTATTACAAATTTCTCCTAAGGGGGGAGGGACAGATGTGGAAGCTATCTTATCTTTAATCTGTTGTTTACAGCCCGTTTTCTTGGAGAAATGTTTATTTCCAGTGTGGGTTAGTCCCTCTGCATTTATTAAGAATCTATACCAAGGGGCCAGTGTCATGGCACAGGGAGTTAAACCACCACTGGTGATGCTGGCTTGCCATATCAGAGTGCTAGTTTAAGTCCTGGCTGCTCAGCTTCTCATCTAGCTTCCCACTCATGTGTCTGGAAAAGCAATGGAAAGCTCAAGTACTTGAATCCCTGCCACCCACGTGGGAGACCAGAACAGAGTTCCTGGCTCCCAGCTTGAGCCTGTCTCAGACCTGGATGTTGTGGCTATTTGGGGGAGCAAACCCAGCAGGTGGAAGATCCCCCTCTCTCCATCTTTCCTTCTCTGTCATCTTGTCTTTCGAATAAGTTATAGTAAGTCAGAAGAATCAATATATATATATCCATCCTCCATAAAGCACAAGTCACAAAAGGTTCCCAAAATGTTGCTTAAAAGTTTCATAACACAGGAACAACTCTATTCACCTTTTAAGTGTAAAATATCAACTGAATAAATGAGGAGCAAAAGGGCTCGGTAAAAGAATAGAGCAGAGCACAGAGTATTCTAGAAGTCTTCCTAGAAAAGCTAAATTAAACTTGCACTTATCCATAGATTGACTTGGCTTTCTCCAGGAAACTTCCCCTGGTGGTGGCAAGCCAGAGAATGAAGGGCAAGACTCGGTCCTGAGAGGCACAGAGGGATGGTGAGGTTACAAGCATATTGGGGCGATTTAATCGTGACACTTAGTGGGTATGATGAGCTCAAGGATGACCCTGCCCTGGTTTCCGCTATAAACGAGGAAGCAGAGATCCTCAAATAAGAAAGAGAAACAGCAAATGGCAGGGAAACAGACCCTCGAAGTAAAGTATCCAAAGGTCATGTTACTTTGAAAACATTACAGTACTAAAGAAAATATACTAAAGAAAAACACTTCACGCAGACCTTGGTGCAAATCATATATCCACCTAGAATTTATACCTCAGCCTTCTTCCAAAAGTTGGGGGTAGCTTACAAAATTGGATGTATGAATTATTACAAGTTGTCTCAGTTATTTCCCCAGGGAAACATGCCAAGGCAAACTCACCATTCCAGCTGATTTAGTGTTTGATGTCAGAATTTATAATTGATATGACAACCATAATGGATAGTAATCATCGAATTGGCAAAGCCGCACCGACAGTGCTCTGGTCCAGGTTGGTGTTTGCCAGTTTACCATGGGCTTGTTCTGATACTGATATTTCTGAACTTCTCATTTCTAATTTTCTAAGTATTAGAAAGTAGAAACACATAATAGAAAATATTTATTACATAAATATCGATTACCCCAAAATGTTTTTCATGTAGTATTTTATTATTGAGCGTAAGGGAAAGGAGTTTCTTTCTTGTTGGCTCAGCTCTCAAAAGATTGCAGGGTAACCCAGAGTTCATCCAGACGTTTATCTCCAGGGACAAAAAGATTTATGGGTTCTGGATGTATAAAAGTCTGCTTAGAATAAAAAAATTATCGGAATTTTCATCCTTGGCACTGTCAAATAACTAAAGGATTAAGGCTGATACATGTTTGCTCTATAAATCTATCATGTGACACAGTGCTTCAGGTATGTCAGATCCCAACTTGTTTTAAATGGGTAGTTAAAATTCTCTTGTTTACAGTAAGTATTTCATAAGGAAAATCTCTTTGCCTAACTAACCCTGCCCCCAAGTAGATTCATCAAGGCAAATGTGGGAAAGGGGAAAATAAATTACAGTCTGGAAATGTCCGAGTCCTTAGGGAAAAAGGTCAGGTAGGGGATAGGGTTTAAAAGACAGGTATTAGGGACAGGCATTTTGGTGTAGCGGATAAAGGTGCGGCCTGTGACACCAGCATCCCATATGGGCATGGGTTTGTGTCCTGGCTGTTCCACTTCCAATCTAGCTCCCTGCTAATGTACCTGAGAAAGCAGTAGATGGTCCAAATCCTTGGGCCCCTGCACCCATGTGGGAGACCTGGAAGAAGCTCCTGGCTCCAGCCTGGCACAGCCTTGGCTATTACAGCCTTTTGGGGGAGTGAACCAGCTGATGTAGATTTCTCGGTCTCTCCAATCCTGCCTTCAAACATTAACACACCAAAAGGACAGGTTTGAGAATAAAAAATCTGGTCTTATAGTTATTAAGCACTACTAGAGTATAAGATTCATAAGAGCAACTCGTGTTTCAGTGGCACACAGAAACCAGCCAATAAATGTTTGTTGAGTGGATATATGAGTGCTTGAAAACCCTCGGTCCCTTGCTCCAGAAGAAGCTCTGAGTATTATGCACTTGGGATAAACAATCTCCTGTTGTTAGAGAACTATCACAGAGAAGGGAAGACATTCTTAAAAGCAAGGAAATGAGCCTTCAATATGCCCCCGGGCTGGCACTGTGGCAGAGGGTTAAACCACCACCTGTGATGTCAGCTTCCCAAATAGGTGCCAGTTTATCGTGACTGCTCAAGTTATAATCACTCTCACTGATAACATACCTGGGAAGGAAGAAGATGGCCCAAGTGCTTGGGCCTCTGCTACCCATGAAGCTGGATCCAGCTCAGCCCTGCCATTGTGACCAACTGGGGAATGAACCAGCAGTTTCAAGATCCCTAACTCTTTTAAACAAATAAACCTTTAAAAGAGAAACATTCCCAAGCTGTACACTTCTGAAGAGCTAGCTTTCAAGTTGCTAGGATTGCAGTTAGGCATGGAGGAGAGGATGCTGCAGTTCAAAGCCTGGTAGAAACCAAGAATGCCAGTCTTTGGAGTCTTTGGATGCAACACTACTCATGTAAGGTGGTGGCCTGAGGGTGTGTAGGGATTGGCTAAGGAGACAAATTAAGCACCTGGAAGCCAACCACTGTACACAGGTGGCTTTTGCTTCCTTTAAATACCAACAGTTTAGGTAGGCTTTTGTTTACAGTAGCTTTTATCTAGATAAGACTATAAAAACATCCATCAAAACAAAACACTACTGCTCTTGGACATATCTCAGCAGGTTCATCTGTTTTCTTTCTTTCTCCCTTTCCAAATACCTGAAGGTGTTTGATATCTCTTCTCTCATCTTAAGCTATTAAAGTGAACTGTATTTGTGTAGGACATGTGGATTTGCACTAGTTGAACCACAAACACCATCCCTGCAGTGCCTATATCCATCCCTGGGTGAGCAGGAACCCGTGCTCCTCATGGCTTTACTTTTCTGTAACATGCAAGACTCTGCAGAATGATCTTTGTATTTTTAATAGTGATTCTTTAAGAAAATGAGAATCTTATGGCTTCTATAAGGCTTTTAATGTATTTATACCCTGCCTTTTCCCCAAAGAGCCATGTATAGTAAAATAGTAGAAATTGAAAATTGAGCTCAGCAAAAAGAAAATGCAAATATGTGAACTTCAAAGGTCAGCTTTCTATAGTTTATAAAACTTTTAAGTTTGCAAAGATGCAACCAGATTATATTTTTAAAGGCATAGCATAATTAATGCCAGATTTGCAGAATGAAACTCAGCGAAGCTTCCAAGTAAGAAAGGAAATTCTGTTGAGGGTGTGATAAGACACACTGGTCCAGCTCCAGAAAATGGTCACCAACAGGGCATAAAGGTGACAGGCTCGACCACAGTCACACGGGAAGGGAGTGGACAGTAGCGCTATGCAGGCCAGCCTGGGCGAGAATCAGGTTGTGCCGAGTATCCATGTGGTGGAAAATACCCGCCATCAGATTCCGAGAGTCCATTCTTCAACTTTGGGCTTATTTGATTTTTTCTTGCTTGGTTCCCTTCCACATGCAACTAGTCTAAGGAATTTCAGTCAATCTAGTGCCCCTGAGGTTACCCCATGACTGGCTGAGCTCCAGAGTTATTTTCCTGGCCCAGTTTCTATTTTGGGGACTGACAGAAGATATAGATTATCTGATTATTATCTCTAATGCATTGATAATGTACACTGATAATGAACTAGAAAAAACTGCCATGTGCCAGCTACTCTTATTAGGCTCTTGATATGCATTACTGCATTTCAAACAAAAGTCAGGTAGGTGATAAGCCCCATTTTAAAACAAGAAAATAGAGATGGCTAAGAGGTTAAACAGCTGACTCATGTAGACAGAGTGGCTGAGCTGTGCTCCAATTCACCAAGAATTTTCCAAACATTTAAAACACCACTGCCTACCCCTCCTCATCCTGGTCAAGGTATGGATCCTGTGTGTCTAGTTTCAAAACAACTGCATTTACCAAAGGATGCTCTACACTGGACAAGTCCTTCCTCTATCAAGTGTGGAGTCTAGAAGACATCTATAACACACTTTCTCTTTTTAACTTCCTGTTCCATAAAGCAGGTACGTTAGTTTTTATATATTAAAGTTCAAGGTGGATTTGGTAAGCTTCACAATGCTTTAATCTGCATATATTCGTTGTTGCCTCATTCTCATCCCACCCAAGTGTAGAATTAAAAAAACACTTCCTTATTTCGCCCTGCACTAACCCCCCCTCATGAATAGAGAGATCTGGAAATGAACCTGTTAGGAAAGGGACGCTGGATCAGTAAGGTAATACTCCAAGAAGGGCTGGTCAGTACTTTTTCCAGGATGAAAACTCGAGATGAAGTGAGAGGTAGAAGTGTAAGTAAGCCAGAGGCAGAAAATGTCCTATGTTTGTAACAGAGACTAGGATGCTTCTTTGCTCCAGAGCGCTGGTCATTTTCAGACATTCCTGCCTCTTGAAGAGATGAGCTTCAAGTGGACACAGAAACTCTTCCTCAAAGAGGCTGGGCCAGAAAACCCTGGGGACACACGAGTGGTTTAAATATTTAAACAAAAGTTGCAACACCACTGTGGCATTTCCATGCAGGAAAGGGTCGCACAGGCCAGTGCCAGGGGTTTCCCTGCATTATCCTAGACACGTTTCCTGATGGACTGAGAGCGTTTTGAAGACGTGCTGGTTTTAGCAGTTCATATTTGAAATATGTGGTTTTAACATTTTCTTGAGAGGGAGAACAAAGCAATCCAAATGTCCACTAGTAGATGAATGGACACAGAATAGTATATACATCTGGCAGAATATTATTTAGCCACAATAAAAAAAAAAAAAAGGGAAATCCTGTCACCTGCTACAACAGGACTGAATCTTAGTGTTGCGAATTACGCCGAGTGAAATAAGCCAGTCACAGGAGGACAAGTGGTTGGGTCCACTCTGACCAGGTGTCTGCAGTGGGCAACACCCACAGAAACGAAGTGGAAAGGTAGTTGCCAAGGGCTGGGGCAGAGGGTAGTGCATGATACAGTCTCAGTTCTTCATGATGCAAAAGTTCTAGAGACCTGTTGCACAGTATAAAGATGCTTACAATTCTATACTTCAATAGGATAGAATGCTTTACTTTTTTAAACCATAACAATGTAGAAAAACAGAAAAGCATTTTAAACTAATATTTAAGACTCTGGAAATGAGATAAACAGGTGACTCAGGAAACAATGGCTGCCATTTGGGACATTCCTTTTAGAAAACACAGAATTTAGGGGGACACTAAGGCTGGGCTTCAAGGCAAGAATGTGGGAATCACAGATAAGGGCTTATGGAAGGCCCAGTGGACGGCACCAGTCTAAAGCAGCGCTTGAAGTTTATGAAGCCACTTCAGACAACTTCAGGAAAGATTAAAAACAAAAGCAAAAAAAACTAAAAAAACCACAAAGTCTTCTATCCTTAAAGTTGCAGTTGAATGATCACATGTAAGTAAAGCAAACTGCAGGGATAGATTCAAAGCACAGGGTAAGTTTTAATAACCTGATTCTAGGCCGGCACCGCAGCTCAATAGGCTAATCCTCCACCTGTGGCGCTGGCACACAGGGTTCTAGTCCCGGTCGGGGCGCCGGATTCTGTCCCAGTTGCTCCTCTCCCAGTCCAGCTCTCTGCTGTGGCCTGGGAGTGCAGTGGAGGATGGCCCAAGTCCTTGGGCCCTGCACCAGCATGGGAGACCAGGAGAAGCTCCTGGCTTCGGATCAGCGTGGGGCACCGGCTGCAGCAGCCAATGGGGGGTGAACCAATGGAAAAGACCTTTCTCTCTCACTGTCCACTCTGCCTGTTAAAGAAAAACAAAAAGAATAACCTGGTTCTAGTCTCCAGCTGATCAGCTGATGCTGGGCAGAATGCTTCATAGTTCTCAAAGTACTTCTACCAGTAATATATATGGCCCTTGAAAAGATCCATTATTCGTACTTGACAACTGAGGGAAGAGAACCACTCAGAGGTCAAGAGATTTACTTAAAGTCACATATGAGAGCCTGGATGAACCTACTTCCACTTCTTTCCAGTACAGTGCTGCTATGAGGATGCAATGCTATCTCCCTTCTACTGCAAAACAGGGACAGTAAAACACCTCCTGCCTTCCAAAAAAGGAAGCCGAAACCAGCTCCCGTCCTCTGGGGACAATCAGAAGCAAGCAGGACAAGCAGGTGGAGGAGACAAACCCAAGGGAGCTGTGCCAAAGGCTCTGGGTTAGCTCAGAGCAAGGAGGGAGGCTTGACCCTACCTGCAAAGGTCAGGGAGGCTCGGAGCAGAGGTGGGGCAATTCTTGGGATAAGTCTTGAAGTTAGGGTTTCCCCAGAGGCTGAGAGAGAGACAGCACACTTCAGGTGGAAGGGGATGCACTTCCAGTGATTTGAAAAAGCCTGGGGGCACGCAGAAGGCACAGCAGGAAAGGCAGGGTTGGAATGGGATTGAGGAGGACCAGAAGGACACCCTACAGCAGACTAAGGTGCCTTGAGTTGCTCGGTAAGTGAGAAGCCCCATAGACATCAGGCACAGGTGGAATGTACCAGCCCACCGCTGGGGTGGGGGAGGGCATTCCTTTTCTTGAAACCCAAATACCCTGGGCCATGTTTCCGTATGGAATCTGTGAGCTAAATATTTACTTTGTGCAGGGCCAAAGTATCTACTGCAGCTCACTTATTTGCGGGTAAACACATTAAAGAAAAGTATACATTAAAACAAATATACTCCCCACCCCATTTCCACCCCATAACAGAGAAAAAGGCTGCCACTCAGAAAGAATGCAAACTATACTGAGGGCTCAACTTCCCTAAGTCACTGGGACAAAGTATGTGCATAGAAACAGTCCCAGCCCGGCTCCACGGGGTTCCTCCAATTTGTATTCTTAGAGATGTCTGTGGGCACCAAGTGAACAGTTTCCTTAGTGAGTTACACAGCGACTTCATTTAACTCAACAGCAATCATTAGCTGAATTTTATGAAGATAAGGACTTCCAGGAGCGAGTTCCCTTCTGATGATTTTTTGATTAAAAGCAAGACTAGAGCTAAACTTGGAGGCTTTACCAGATCCTGCAATTTTACTTTACAAACGATGTGGCTCTAAGAAGGCCCCACAAAGCCATCAGGGGCTGGGGCTGTGGTTCTGAGTTCATCGAGTTGAAAGCAAGCGGTCAGTGTGGAGAGGAGTTATAGAGGTTATTTTCAACATTTAGTTAAGTCTGTGACTGTCTGTTCCTAGAGAGGCATTCCGGGCTGCAAACCACCTCCATCCTGGATGACACAAAACAAGCTGCTGAAGGTTAGACTGCAGTCCTTGTAGTCAGAGTGGGTCCACCCGTGTTGCCATTAGCTGATTAATAGATGTTTATTTTTAGGGCTTGAACTAACAGGCCAGGCTAAGGCCAATGCAAGATGATATTTAAAGTAATCTGCAAGTGCCTCATGCTTACAAAAGACCTTATTTTTTGCACAGCTGTTGATGCAGCTGAAGTCTTTGTCAGACTAGTAAAATTTAATACTTGACAGACAAAACCTCACCCAACTCCATTACAAAAAGGGCCATTGCAAAAACAAATCCATTATTACTTTTTAAGGAAGCATTTGAAGGAAACAGGAAGATAAATATGACCAACTATTCATGACAACTGGTTCAAACACTCAGTGCTAAATGTTAATGAAAATTCATATTATATCTAATGCCTTATATTAATAACTGCTAATCATTTTTATGAATATACAGATACACGCTGTAATAAAACTACATGGGGACAGGCGCTGTGGTATAGCAGGGTGAGCTGCTACTTGTCACACCTGAATCTCCTATTAGGGTGCTCATTCCAAGGTTTGGCTGTTCCACTTGCAATGCAGCTTCCAGCTAATGCATCCTAGGAGGAAGCAGTTGATGGCTTAAGTGCTGAGCTCCCCCCGACAGCACCCACACAGGGGACAGGGATGGAGTTCTGGGCTCCTGGCTTTGGGTTGGCCTAGGCCTAGCTGTTGTGTGCATTTGGGAACAAACCAGTAAATGAAGATCTGTCTCCTTCAAATAAACAAAAGCCATTTTTAAAAAGCTTATATTGATTTATGAACTTTATTTGGATTTAGGATTCTAAGGGATTCAGAAAAAAAAAAATCACTCACTAGTTTTTGTCACAGCCTAAGTTTAAGAGCTGAGACTTGGATGAAGCTCCTGGCTTTGGCCTGGTTCAACCCTGGCTGTGGTAGCCACTTAGGGAGTGAACCAGCTGACGGAAGACCTCTCTCCTTCTAACTCTCTGAAATACATCTTTTGAAAAAGTTATGTATTTGTGTTTAATGTTCTTCTCGTCAACTAGACAGTACGCTGCTCTGTTAAGGCCAGTGTTTTGTCTTTCATCTTTACCTGGTACTTATTGGTGTTTGACACAGTATGTTAAGCAAGTATTCAGTAGATAATGGCAGGTGGTAAACTTGCATTGGCATAGTTGTTTTGAATAGGTCTGTTTTGAAATTGTTTTTTCATTCCATCTGAAAGGTAGAAGCAAAGAAAATGACAGACAAATCTTTCTCTGCTGGTTCACTCCCTAAATGGTCACAAAAGCCAGGAACCCAAAACTCAATTTGGGTGGACAGCAGGGATTCAAGTACTAGAGCTACCAAGTACATTACCTGCTACCTCCCAGGGAGTATACCAGCAGGAAGGTGGATTGGAAGTGGAGACAAGGCCTTGACTCAAACCATGCACTCCGAGAATACGTCAGAGTCCTAAGTAGTGACTTAACGACTGTACCAAACATTCACCCCTGCATAGGTCTGAGTCTGAACCTTATGGTATACACATGAGGACCGGAATGGCTTGGAAAACTGCTATTATTTATCTTAATAATTTGCTTTGGCTTACTCGATAAGCTTTCCTACTTCAAGCAGGACAGCCCTTGGCATAGATGGGCAGTCATACCTGCAGGAGAGTTAAAGTTATTGCCTTTCACATTTTACATTGCTCTTAAGAAATTTGCCAGTTTGAAAAAAAAAGGAAAAAAAAACCACCAGAAACAAACCCAGGAAAATGGGCCTGGCACTTTTCCTTTTAAATTTCAATTCATCATTGCAACCTGTTTTAGCATATCGTATTTCAACACTGGCACATCTTCCCTATCTTTTAGGTTAATGCAAATCCATTTCTAGCTGTATTGCTGATTGGTAACAACTCTGGGGGAAGACATTAGAACTTAGGGTTGGGAAAGACTGCTGGCAACACTTCTAATCCCTTGCTAATGTCTGTGCTTGAGGCCAGAGTGCAAGGTGCCATTTTATTTAGATTTCCCCTGAAAGATGCTGAAGATCAAGAGATCAAAAGTCCAGCCCATAAAGTTGTTATAGCCACAATCAGGTTAGCGATGCCCATAATGGAGACATGTGTGGCAATTTACCTCCACGATTTCCACAGGGAAGCCACCCTTGTGCCTTTTGTCTGTTTTCCGGATATACTCAACATAGATCAATCACTCAAGAGTGCCCAACACACTTGTTATGCCCCTTTGGTGTATTTATGGAGCAAACACTGGTTTTACTGAAATGAACTAATAGTTGCTATTTGGAAGAATTCCTTTATCTCATCCAAGATTACATACTGCTTCTAGACTTCATATGTCCTTGTAGGGCTAATGATCCCCTCCCCATGTCTGTTTGGAAGACTTTTTTTTTTTTGACAGGCAGAGTGGACAGTGAGAGAGAGACAAAGAGAAAGGTCTTCTTTTGCCGTTGGTTTCCCCTCCAATGGCCACCGCGGCCGGCATGCTGCAGCTGGTGCACCGTGCTGATCCGAAGGCAGGAGCCAGGTGCTTCTCCTGGTCTTCCATGGGCTACAGGGCCCAAGCACTTGGGCCATCCTCCACTGCACTCCTGGGCCATAGCAGAGAGCTAGCCTGGAAGAGGGGCAACCAGGACAGAATCCAGCACCCTGACTGGGACTAGAACCCGGTGTGCTGGCGCCACAAGGCAGAGGATCAGCCTACTGAGCCGCAGCGCTGGCATGTTTGGAAAACTTAACTACAATGCCTTCAGATGGTCGTTGCCGCTCCAAAAAACTTTCTAATATTACAACAGATCAACTTTCATGAGGGGTAAGGACACCAAAAGTAGGATACAAGCTTAAGGGGAAGCCCTCAAAACTCCTAGTGTGATCATCAGACTACCTCAATTTGAGACAGTTAACCTAAGGGGTTTGTACTTTTACTGATACTTGCTTAAGATTAATGTCATTTATTCAGTTAAGCATGTATACAATGCCATTTGAAATATTTTGACAGCAACAAACCTGCGCTGTATCTTTGTCTTGCACATTCACTGCTTAGTACACTTAGTATACACTTCAAAAAGAAACAAAATGGTCCCACTTATTCCAAAGGATTTAACAAAATTAGCTTAAGAGGTTTTGCAATTCTAGAATCGTTCAGTTTGCTTGTGTGGGTAGGTGTCAGTCTCTCTGGACAGCTGAGCATTAGTTACCCACCCAGGGGACTGAGGCTCTGGGGACAGGGGACAGGTTACCTCTGCAGTCTTTCTTTGCATTTTGGGAAACATGAGGAAAAGCAGATTTTTAAAAACCGATCTAGATGAGGCTGAAAGGAGCAAAGATCTAGATTAAACAGCCAGTTGAGCTGTGGAGCTACTTTCCTCCCCGCCTCCAATGCAGTGAAGTACTGGTTTGTACGGCGCTTTAAGCTATGCAGGAGATGCCTGTGTTCACCAGGATGAAGCTAAGAAATTCCCTGTGAGAACCCTAGAGCCGGGGTCCAGTCTGCCAGCTTCTCCTCCAGAGACGCCCGACAGACCCTGGGAGGTTCTACTGAGCCATCTGACCCAGCAGTCCCCGTTTAATCCTAAGGCAAATGGAAGAGTAATAAGTGAGTCCTTACATTTTACATATCAAAGATACCCAAAATTCAGTACTATTCAAGATGGCTAAATGCTG
Organism: Sylvilagus floridanus; assembly: GCA_949820135.1. Taxonomy (NCBI): domain Eukaryota; kingdom Metazoa; phylum Chordata; class Mammalia; order Lagomorpha; family Leporidae; genus Sylvilagus; species Sylvilagus floridanus. Next base: position 45,398,574 of record OX463239.1, on the reverse strand, counting down.
CAAAACCTGATGTAATTGCTAAGCATTAAGACACTTTTAAGCAGTAATTGTGTTTTGAAACTAATCGAGATATTTTATATACTTAATGTCATCACTTCCTGACAGGCTGTTTCTCTGTATCCACAGGCAAACCTTTAAGTTCTATAAAATGGGGTCTTCGTCAGGCAGGCATCCGAAAACAGCTGAAGGTAGCATTAACTCTTCTGTCAGGATGCACTAATTAGAGTTCAGAAAAATTAAAGTCTGACTTCAAACTAATCATGTGTTGTGTGGTTAAAATTTATAATCATCATTATGCTTCTCTTTAAAAGCTAGGGCAATATTTTGTCTTTTCAGGTAAGTGAAAACATTGGTCTTAATCCAATTTTACAACTATCTTGCATGATTCCTATAAAGATTATGACTAATCACTTTAAATTTATAGGAAGTATGTTATATGTATTTAATAGCATTTTATTTTGTGTTATGATCCTTGTAAGCTATATTTTGGGAAAGAAAAACAAAATGGATATGTAATATTTTTCAAACAATTCAGTCCTTAAGGGATAGAATGGACTATATACAGATAACATAAGACCTAGAGTTACCTGAGAACAAAATGACCATGTGATCACAGTAGTGCCCTAAGAACTTAACTCAGTTTATATTACAGGAACAGATTTGGGACAGTTAAGTATAGTCACTAATCTTGGAGTTCTGAATGCAATGAGAGAATATGCAAAAGTCTGAACAACTTCCTAAACAAGGTACAATTGATTTAGATTAAAAAAAAAACATTTGAAAGGCAGAGTTAGAGATGGAGACAGATCTTCCATCTACTGGTTCACTCAAATGGCCACAGGTGGCAGCTTTACCCACTATGCTTCAGTGGCAGCCCAGTGACCTTGCCCTTTAACCTACTGAAAATCTAATGAGGTTTGAAGGTAAAAGTATCTGCACTGGAATGAAAGAAAACTGGTCCTTACATCTTTTATTGTTTTTAATAGTAGAGTATCCTTGCCAACTCAAATGAAAATATGGGTTAAGAGTACAAAGTTACAACTACTAATTATTGCAATGCAATTTTCACAAAGCTATAGCGTTTCAATGGAGGTGATGGGGGTGGAGGTTTCATTAATGAGGCAATACTGTCTGGTTCTGAAGAATGAGAAGGATCTGTTTGTAAAGAGTGAGAAGCAGACTAACATGGAATTGAGTGTAAAGACAAGGGCAAGGGCAGCGATAACAAAGGCATGTATGTCTGACACTTTAGGGCTTCTTCAGAAGTCAGTTTGAGAATTAATGCAGCAGACGAAATAAACTAAACCAAGAACTCAATAAAGAGACTGGGAGTGATTTTTTTGGAAATTATGTTGAATACAAGCATAGAGATGATGTCATTAGGCAAATAGGGAGAGAAAGTTGGGGCCAAGAGCATAAAGGGCAGGTGGAGAAAGAGAAAGAAGATGACAGTGTGACCTGATAGGTTGTTGACAATATAGGACAACAAAGTACAGTAGCTTGTCAACAAGGTAGGAAGTGGTATCATGGAAGGCAAAGGTGGGGTTCAAAGATAGGAGAGGGGTCAAATCAGTCAAGGATCAAGACAACTGTGCTGGGTGTGGCAACAGGAGCTACAGCAGTAGCAGTTACAGTCCAATGATAGGTGGATAGAGAGACTGCAGAGACAAGATGAGAGAACTTTAGTGCAGATGACTTTCCAGATGTTTGGTGGTGAAGGAACAGATGGAAGGCAAGAGCAGGAGAATGAAGTTAGATGTGAGACGGGCAGCACTTGTTACACTGGTGGCCTACATACTGGGTCTAATGATCTCATGCCCCAGAAAACTGACCTTATCAAAACTGTGTCCAGACATAATCAAAAAGGACACAGGACAAAAGAGATAATAGCATACAAGTACTGTCATAATGAAGAGGTGTGTCCCACGGCGGGGAAGAACACCATACAGAGGATGAACGAGTACAACTAAGAACATCTATAGACCTAGCAGTTACGACTGTACAACTTTACCTTTCTTGTTTACAAAACTGTAATGGATTGTAAGCGGCATTCTTAATTAGTGGTTAGGAGATAAAGAACATAAATTCCAGGCTAGTGATGTGGCATAGCAGCTCAAACTGCCCCCTGTGATGCCGCCACCCATGAGTGCTGGTTCCCGTCCCAGCTGCTCCACTTCTGGTCCAGCACCGTTAGTGCACTTGGGAAGGCAGAAGATGGCCCGAGTGCTTGTGCTCCTGCCACCCATGTGGGAGAACCGGATGGAGTTCCTGGCTGCTGCCCAGCCCAGCCCCTGCCGTTGTGGCTATTTGGTGGTGAACCAACGGAGGGAGATCTAACTCTGCCTTTAAAGTCAATAAATCTTAAAGATAAACACAATCCAATTTACCAGTCATCGGCCATGGCAACAATTCATAGGATTGAGAACTTATGTTTTTATCTGAAGAACACTTTTAGCTTTGTTGCCTTGAGCTCTAATTAAAAGTTAAATCAACTTTATGTTAAGGACAAGCAATCTTATTCTTTAATAGTCCCTCTTGCTTCATTTAATTTCTTATGTTTAATTCTGGAAACCTATAGGAAGTCAGGATTAATGAGCTTTAGGATATCAAAATGTGTGTAAGTAACACTAAATGTGGAGACTTATCAAACTCAACTTAATAAAGTTTTAGGTAGAATTATTAAAATATTGGCCAATATTCAAGTCCTATTAAAGGTGTCTGTGCCACCATTGTGAGCAGTGTGGGTTTAGCTCTTTTTAAAAGGTACAGTGCATATCAAACAAGTCATAACAAATAGAGGGGTAAATTAAAATTCAGGCAATTTCTCAGTTACAATAAATTTTAGGTTCAAAAACTATGGCTTTGGACGGCCCCACAGCTCACTTTGCTAATCCTCTGCCTGCGGCACCAGCACCCCGGGTTCTAGTCCCAGTTGGGGCGCCGGATTCTGTCCCGTTGCTCCTCTTCCAGGCCAGCTCTCTGCTGTGGCCCAGGAAGGCAGTGGAGGATGGCCCAAGTGCTTGGGCCCTGCATCCACATGGGAGACCAGGAAGAAGCACCTGGCTCCTGGCTTCGGATTGGCGTCGCGCACCAGCTGCAGCAGCCATTTGTGGGGTGAACCAGTGTAAAGGAAGACCTTTCTCTCTAACTCTGTCAAACAAGACAAAAACTATGGCTTTACTAGTAATTTTTTCTGAACAAAGTACTGCAGCTCTTCCAGTTAGTTGTCTGCACCAAGTAAGGAGAATCATTTTCTCGTGGATCACTGGAGAGCAGGTTTTCAAGTTGCCATGTATAGCAAAGCTTCAAGTCCAATGAGCAGCTCAGGTTCTGATCGGTGGCTCCTCACTGACCTACAGTGTGTATATGAACATGTGTATCACCATCACTGGTGTTTGTACAGACCTTTGAACCTGCCTCATGGATGCCCTGGGCTTTCAATAAATAGCGACCAAGTCCAGGAGTTTAAGTTATGTGCCCCCTAGAAGTTGGCGAACATTCAACTGTTCTTCAGATGAAGAAACTGAGGCCTGGTGGGTTCCAACATCAGACAGCATCATCCAGCATCAGAGAGGTTACTGAACTTTGTCATCACTGTTCTTGCAACTCTACATGATGAGGATCCAAGTATCTGAGAAAACCCTTATCTGTTTTGTGACTGACCTAGGGATATTTTTCCTAGCTGGCTTCATAGCTTGGAACTTCCTCTATGTAAATGTTAATTACTCACCCCATTCTCAAAGACACAGAAGCCCTTTCTGGTGATATGGACAAGCAAGTCAGACATTTATGATGGCAGCATCCTGACATCTGAAGTCAACTTTACAGCTCATTCAACAGCTAGCCTGTCTCCTCACGGCCAAGGTGAGGACTCACTTAGGCTAACAGTACTTGCAGTTTTACTTGAGCAGGGAAGAGACACGTGCAGTGCTACAGTCAGGAACTGTAGCCTGTTTCCAAGAGTGCCCAGTGCAACAGTTACATTTACAGTATTGAAGGAAGAAGCAGTGGAAGTGGGCAGAGAAATCTAGCCTGTGAACAAATCAAGAAAGGAGAGCTTACTCATCAGCACAGTTACAGGGAAAGAGATGGGACTGAATAACTCAATGTTCACGCATTAAGATAACAATTGAATTAAATTCTAATAACTAATCTCTGAAGGAGATTTTATCCACTGAACAAGAAGGATTATTGTTCACTGCTGCAAAATAAAAAGAGCAATAGGGAAATTTTGATCAGATTAAGAAAACAAGTGCTCAAAACTCGTGACTGTAGCATTTTTTCCTGCCCAAATTGCATTCTAGGTATATGGCAAAGCACTGAGTTGTGTGGTCTGTACAACTGCTTTGTACACTGCTTGTTAGACCTGTTTCTTTTCCTCGAAATAACCAATGGAACTGGCTACTCGTCCAAGCTCAGCACTACCACAAGGCTGCTACTCTCCTCCTCACCGAGCCGCCCCTCTACCTTCCTGCCCTTTCCTGAGCTCCAGGCCTCTGTCAGGCACTTTGGCATATTTTACCTTAAACCATTCCTAGAACTCTGTAGAAGTTATTTAAAAGTTTTTGATTTATTCAACTTAAAAAAGACTAGGGGGCGGGGGAGGAGAGAGGAGAAAGAATGCTCTCCCATCTGCTGGTGTACTTCCAAAATGCCTTTAATAGCTGGGGCTGAGCCAGACAGGAGGTGGGATCCTGGAATTCCACTTGGGACTCCCACGTGAGTGGCAGGGATGTGAGCAGCCGATTCATCACCTGTCACTTCTCAGGGTGTAAACTGGCAGGAAGCTGAAATTGGAGACAGAGCTGGGACTCAAACCCATAGACTTCATTAAGATATGGACATCCCAAATGCTCACTCCTATGATGTTATTTCAAAACCATTTTTTTCCAGATTCAGACTTAAGATTTCCCAAGTGTTCACTGTATGTTCTCATTCACCAAGGCTCAGAGGCTCCAGCCCTGGCTCCCGAGTCTCTACCTTATTTAAACCAGTGCCTCTAGTTTCATCATGCAGCAATTTGAAGATAATGAACACTTTGGGATTTACTAAATAAAAAGGCTTGCCTCTAACCTATGTAGAGAAGGGTATCAGCAAGATATTCTCCTTTTGATAAAATGCTTAAATCTGGCATATAAGAGCTTGATCTCAAACTTTTAGTAGAGAATTCGATAATTTTAAAATTATACACAGGAACTTGCATAAAACTTTAAGTGACATTAAAAAAGAGAAAGGGCTTCCCCAATCCCAACATGTGTTTTTACACAAATCTGCATGCTCCAATTAATCCGCCAAACTGCTGCTGGTGTGCGTCTGGACCGCCTTAATCATCTTTATAAGCACAATGTACAATTTGTGGTCTGATTTCTAGCAAGAAAAGTGCACCTAATTTTGGCTCTCCCCATACTTAAACCTATTTTAGAAAATTAGAATGTAACCATAGCTTTACAGTCTTAAAAAGGAAAACCCTATGCAGCTGCTGGCAGGTCACTGACGTTGTAATACTCCAAGTACCCAAGGAGAGATTTATAGTATTATCCCAATGAATGGCATAAAAGAGACTTGGATTTTAAAAATTCATTTCTACTTGTCAAACATTAGGAATGGAGGGGAGAAAAAAAAATGGAGATTTCTTGGGATCATTTGATACACTGGTATGTCTTTCCAGTCCACCATGTCTGGCTGGCAGAACCCTTTTCTTTATAACAAGCAAGTGTTTAGTACAACGCTGTGCTTGGAACAAGTCAAGTTTTATTTCTTTAAGCCCTTGGCTCACGAGAGCCGTCTTATGGGAAATGGCTATTGTGTTTTGTTATTTGATGATGAAAGCTCATATAATTAAAATATTCCTATAAGTAGTTTCATTCAATAAAGCCATCAATAGTTTGGGCAGATTAAAAATGCTATTTGTGTCTTAGTGCATTCAAAAACCCCTGGTTTGAAAGACCTCCCCCTTCTATGTTAGTTCATAACAGCATACGCACAAATGCACTTGGTCATGAGCTTTCTCTCTCCTGGTTTAAAAGTGTTCTTTTCAGGACTGGCGCTGTGGTGCACTCGGTTAATCCTCTGGCTTCAGCGCCGGCATCCTGTTGCTCCTCTTCCAGCCCAGCTCTCTGCTGTGGCCTGGGAAGGCAATGGAGGATGGCCCAAGTGCTTGGGCCCTGCACCCGCAAGGGAGACCAGGAGGAAGCACCTGGCTCTTGGCTTCGGATCAGTGCGGCTCCATCCGTTACAGCCATTTGGAGAGTGAACCAATGGAAGGAAGACCTTTCTCTGTCTCTCACTGTCTGTATTTCTACCTGTCAAAATCTAAAAAAAAGTGTTCTTTCAACTAACACTATAAAAACCCAAAATCTGAAAAGGTGAAGAGGCCATCACCATTCCACTGTTTAGTACCAGAATAATCTTAAGAAGTCCCAAGTTAACTTGGAGGATGATTTACTGGGAGGGAATTGGCGCACTGAAGCGCAGTTTTCACCCACTTTCCTAGAAAGTGGGAAAGGCTGCTGCACCAGAGCATTGTTGCTGACAGCCCCTCCTTTTGGGGAGCAGTCATTATCTCCTCTTTGTAGTTTGCTTTTGCCACACTTCAGTGATGTTGTTTTTATTGTAATTTGTGAGGGATGTGAATTACTTTTATTTTGTGAGTTTTTTGGTGGCCCTTAAGATAAATGGAGATAGTCTTGAAAAGCGACGGTTGCAGTTGGCCTCATGAAGAAAGACTGGCTCCTGTTTTTTGATTAGCCTGGTTATGCTCCTGGGAGAAGAATTCCTGTCGATGGGGTGGTAAGACCAGAACAGCTGTATACAGTGGCCAATACGGATACAAACTGAACATGTTCTCCCTCTAAGAAAGAAGTCTTTTGAGAAAATAAAGCGTTTTTCTGAGGCAGCTTCCAGACTCCATTGTGGGGCCACATCCTTGATTGCTTGCCAATTCTTCTGGGGTTCAAAATCCTCACGAGGATGGGGGCTGTATCTCATGTGGCTCTGTGTTCCCAGGGCCAAGCACAGGGCCTTGGACAGGGCCGGGTGCCAAATACACACTTCTAGATGGAGCAGCAAAGGAGCCAATGGATCACAGTTAAGACCACTGAACGTGTAACAATCTATAGTTCTGTCCAGAGAGCCAGTATTGTCAAGCTCACTGTGGCATCACAGCTCTGGCCACTGTGCTGTATTCTTCAATGTGTACTCTAGCTTTCTTCTGAATCTTCGTAGAACTGAAATGAACGTCTGTTACTGACATCAGTTACATGTTCCATTTTCAGAGAAACATGTTCTCCATGACTTGGAAAGGAATGGATTCAAGGCATAAAATGGATACCTACTGTTTACTTGGTGTGCATGCCATGGACTAGTGGATAATTCAATGTAGTAGGAAAAGCACTGGGATAAAAACCTGAAGTCAAACTCCAGACTTTACTTAGTAGATGTACACCTCTAAGTCAGACTTTCTGGGTCCCTTTTCCTCATCTGTAATTAAGATTACATGAATCCAAGAAGGTATTCTTAGATGACTGCTATTGCCTCTCCTAGCCTTAGTATCTTTAAGAATCAAAATTTAGGGGCTGGCACTGTGGCATAGTGGGAAAGGCCGCCACAAGTCTCGGCTGCTCCACTTCCAATCCAGCTCTCTGCTGTGGCCTGGGAAAGCAGAAGATGACCCGAGTCCTTGGGCCCCTGCACCCGCATGGGAGATCCAGAAGCAGCTCTTGGCTTCAGATTGAAGCTCCGGCCACTGTGGCCAATTGGGGAGCAAGTCAGTAGACGGAAGACCTCTGTGTAGCTCTGACATTCAAATAATTAAATAAATCTTTTTGAAGAAAAAGGAATCAAAGCTTATTTGAAGGCAGACTGAGGGGAAACGGAGTCAGGGAAGGGCTCCCTTGGGGTGGCAGGAGCGGTCATCTGAGCCACTGTTGCTGTCTCCCAGGGACAGCTTCAGCAGGAAATTGGAGTCAGGAGCCAGGGTTGGGTGTTTAAGGCAGGCACTCCAATGTGGGAGTCAGGTATCTTAACTTACTAGGCCCAGTGACTGTCCCATCCTAATTTTTTTTTTTTTAAAGGGGGTTGGCAGAGCATAGCAGGTTAAGCTACCTACTGCCTACAGTGTGAGCATCCCATGTGGGCACTGGTTTGAGTCCCAGCTGCTCTACCTCTGAGTCAGCTCCTATGAATGGCCTGGGAAAAGAAGACAGGCCAAATACTTGGGCCCTGGGTACCCACGTGGAAGAAGCTCCTGGTTTTGGCATGGCTGAACCCTCGCCATTGTGGCTACTGGGAGAGTGAATCAGCTGATGGGAGATCTTTGTCTCTCCCTGTCTCTTTCAAATATCCATTTATTTTATTGTACTTGAGAGGGATGGCGAGAAGGCTTCACCACTGGTTCATTGCCCTAATGCCTAGAGTTTGGAACTCTATCCAAGTCTCCCATGTTGGTGGTAAAGGTTCAAATACTTGTGTAGGATATATTAGCAAGAAGCTGGATCAGAAGTGGAACAGTTGGGTCTCAAACTGGCATTCCAATATTGATGTGGGCATACCAAGTGGGCTTAACTCATTGTACCATAATGCCCCACCCCCTGACCTAGTATCTTTAAATTTTGTCTACATGCAAATACGAATCCTACACTGATTTTCAAGCAGAAAGTCTAAAAACCCCACTTCTATCCACTCAAATGGGCAACCTGAACCTCCAGCTGTAACATAACTTAAGCCTAATAGAATACATGTACCAAATTTACTATCCTTTCTTCTTGGCACCTATAATGCCAAATTCAACAAGTGATGTACACGAGATTATTTTCTAATTACAACACTTACTTTCAAGCCAGGTATAGAGGTGCACACACTCACTGGTGACACCCTGGGATGTACAGGCTTTGAGGAGTCCTTGGACCTTCAAACTAGATGCAAAATTTTAAATATGTGCAAAGTTATACAGGGATAAAGTTCACAGCCTTAACTAGTATTTAATTCAAAATTTTAGGAACTTCAAGTCACGGTCTAATATTTTAATGTATTGTTAAAATGTCACTGGAGTTGGATTAGATTCCTAGCTCAATCACTACTTCTGGCTTCGAGCAGGCATCAGTTCTATTGTAAGAAAAACAATAGGAAAAAGCAGCATCTACTCTAAAGGATAGTTATGAGGATTAATAAGTGATAATGCATAGAATTAACAAAAATATGTCAACATTCCAGGGCCCATCTTGTGGCAAGTACTTAGGGAAATCTGTTTTTATAAAGATCTGAAAGGCAGAGTTAGGAAAAAAAAAAAAAAAAAAAAGATCTTCCATCTGCTATTTCACTTCCCGAATGGCTGCAATGGCCTGGGCTAAGCCAGGCCAAGGCCAGGAGCTTCATCCAGGTCTCCCATGTAGATGCAGAGGCCCAAGCCATTGGGCGATCTTCGTTGCTTTTCCCAGGCCACTAGCAGGGAGCCAGATTGGAAGTGGAACAGCTGAGACTCAAATCAGCACCCACATGGGGGAGAAAATTCCATCTCATATAGCTATAGTGCTGGAGCTGTATCTAAATATGGTGGTTCATACAGAATCCATGTCTAATAGGGCCTAACAGGGTTCTTTTTTTTTTTTTTGACAGGTAGAGTTATAGACAGTGAGAGAGACAGAGAGAAAGGTCTTTTTTCTGTTGGTTCACTCCCCAAATGGCCACCACGGCTGGCGCTGTGCCGATCCGAAGCCAGGTGCTTCCTCCTGGTCTCCCATGTGGGTGCAGGGCCCAAGCACTTGGGCCATCCTCCACTACCCTCTCGGGCCACAGCAGAGAGCTGGCCTGGAAGAGGAGCAACCAGGACTAGAACCTGGTACCCATATGGGATGCTGGTGCCGCAGGCAGAGGATTAACCAAGTGAGCCAAGGCACTGGCCCCTCTAATAGGGGTCTAAGTAGTTAACTCAATTATATAAGTGATTGCTTTCAATTGTTTAACCAGTTTTAATCTAAACTTACCAAAAACTTAACCATTTTAATCTAAAGTGTTTTACTTTTGGTTTACACATGGTCTCATTTCAAATAGGCTTTCCAACTCATGAGATAATGAGGGTTTCTGATCCAAGCACTTGTTGGCATGAAGTTAGTGACTTAACAAAGGTTGAAGGAGATAGTTGCCAAGGTCCCTTGTTCAGACAATCTACCATTCTCTTTTCCTGAATAAAAATGCAATTGGCTTTGGAATTTGCTTAAAGATCTAAAGAGCCTCAAATTCAACCAAGCATTTAACGGTCCCCTGTCTTTATTTAGCCTATGACGGGTGTATGGGGAGTGGAGACTCTCTACATTTGGAATCATTCTAAACACAAGCAATTTTAAGAGTTGTGGATCAAAGATGCTAAACTCGTTTGCACTCTTAAGAGGGTACGGGGAGGGAAATGTTTGAGGCTCAGTGTGACAATGTAACGAGTGACTACCTCACACCCACTCAGCAGAGCAGTTGGTTTCACTGACTATCAAATGACAATACTCACACTGCTTCATGTACCAACTAAGTTGGGTGGTTTCTTAAGCCTATGTAGCCTATGTAGCATCATTCCCCCAAAACATCTTCAAGGAGAAAAAGATTGCAACTTGTCCACTGTAGGCCCAGGAAAGTCTGGTAACCTGGTTGACTGATAAGTGCAGGTGCAAAGATTTGAATTAAGTCCCCACAGACTTCAGATTACAGGTTCTTCCATTACAACAGTCATTTCATCAATGTCTTGGTGTCCATTAGGTGATGAATGCATTAGAAAAAAAACTAGCACACACTTCGGAATGCTACTCGGCCATTAAGAAGGTTATTTTTTTGACAGGCAGAGTGGACAGAGAGAGGTCTTCCTTTTCTGTTGGTTCACCCCACAATGGCCACTGCGGCCAGTGCTGTGGCCAGTGCACCGCGCTGATCTGAAGCCAGGAATCAGGTGCTTTTCCTGGTCTCCCATGAGGGTGCAGGGCCCAAGCACTTGGGCCACCCTCCACTCCCCTCCCGGGCCACAGCAGAGAGCTGGCCTGGAAGAGGAGCATCTGGGACAGAATCTGGCACCCTGACCGGGACTAGAACCCGGTGTGCCGGCGCCGCAGGCAGAGGATTAGCCTATTGAGCCATAGCACCAGCTAAGAAGGTTATCCTTTTAAGATTTGCTTTGAAAGGAAGAGAAAGCCAGAGAAAGGGAGACAGAGAAAGTACATATGAATCTTCCATCTGCTAGTTCACTCCCCAAACCACAACAGCCAGCACTGGGACAGGACAAAGGCAAGAGCCAGGAACTGAATTATGGCCTCTCATATGGGTAGCAGAGGCTCAGGTATTTGAGTCATTAATTCAGTTTTAACAGGCACATTAGCAGAACTGGATGAAAAGCAAAGCAGCTAGGACTCAAACTGGCACCGACATGGGATGCTGGTGGCACAAGCAGTGGCGTAACTTTCTGTACCACAGCTGTTGGTGCCAGAAATTAGATCGAGTCACTTGTAACAACATGGTTGGAACTGAAGATTGTTATGTAAAGTGAGATAAACCAAGCACAGACTCGTACTGCCTGATCTAACTCATATGTGGACTCAGAAAAAAGCTCATCTCAGTAGAATGGTGGTTTCCAGAGGCTGGGGGAGAAAACTCGGGAAGAAGGGTGAGAGAAAGGTTGATTAATGGGTATTAAGTTTTAGTTATATGAGTAGGAGGTTTCTGGTATTATTGCCCAGTAGTATAACTACAGATAAGGATAATATACTGTATACTTCCCTATAGAAATAAAACTATGTATTTTGAATGGTTGCACCATAAAGAAATGTCCAGTGTTTGAGAAGATAGGCTTATTTCCCCTGATTGGACATTAGACAATGCATACGTGTATGGAGCCACCACATGGCACCCATGAACATACAATTTTTATGTGTCAGTTGAAAATGAGAAAGCCGCAATGGAGAATGCCAGGTAGTTGAGAATCTGCTGGGGAGCTGAATAAAACACACTGGCCTGGGTTTCAGGTATAGACATTTGGTTTAGTGATCTATTCAATAGGTGTTCCACCAAGTCTGATGTGCTGCCTCAAGCTCCCCCTTAGGACTGCAGTCTCTGGGATATGCGCTTTCTGTAGGAACTGAGATTTGAACACTGTAGCAGACAATCGCACTTTGGTATAGGTCAGGTTATGAGATGGGCTTTAATAAATAGAGCCTTCGTCTGTGGGAGACAAAGCTACATCCAGATAGAGCAAGAGGTTCAGTGAAGGAGGAGTAATGTTGGGGATGCATGTAAATATGACACCAAATAGGTTCATCGTGTGCAGAAGTCTTGTCATGTTAGTCTCTCCCCTCTACTCCTTAAGTCCTATGTTCAGAAGGATTCTGATGCAGAGAATGGTAGCAGAATGCCAAGGGTAGACCTGCCATATTTAAACAAGACACTATCTGAAAATGACAACATATGGTGTGTTTATAGTCCATCAAGACTGACTTCGTGTAAGTGAATAGAAGACAAAAATAAGACAAATTGTAAAATTCAATTATCTCCAACTTTACTTGGCTGCTACAACTGTTTTTAATTATGGCTTCATGACTTTTACCTGAATTCCTCAAGCGCAAATACTTTCTCCTAAAATTTATTTTCACCGTATCTTTCATGAAATGCAGAAAAGGAATCTTAAATATTTATTTCAGTATTTTATACTTTTATTGGTTTTGTAAACCACTGAAATCATAGGGTGTACTTAGAGCGAGTTGATTCCATATGCAGTAAATCAAGTGGAGGACGGACTACAGTGTACACCACTTACAACGTGAATCACTAAAGCTAAAAATACGACTTCCTCCCCTCCCACCCCTAAAACCTGCCAACATCCAAACAACTACAAAATTGCATGCTAGAGAGATGTGTACTGTATTCCAAGACAAATACATACAAATTAAACTGGAGAACCTCAAGGTGTTATTGATTAATTCTAACAAACACTTCACAATCAAGTCCCATGGATATTGTTTCTCTGAGATAACTATGAGGAGGGAGAAAACAACTGCTGAGGATGTGAATGTGGGAAGGAGACTTATTAAAATGTTTTAAGGGCAAACAGAAGGAAAAGTTGGAAGCAGAGGGTGAAATGACAAGCAAGCGGAAGAAGGAATTTCAGATTGAGTGAAACAGCATTAGGAACACAGAACTTCCACTCCTGCCCCCAGCCCCCTTCTTGGGCTACCTTGGGGAGTGGTCCTATCTCGCGCATCCTTTTCTGACTGTCTCCCAGTCAGACATCTCTGGTTGTCAGTGGCTTCAGAACTTCCTAAAAGCAGTGGATAAGAGGAAAGCTGACTGTGACAAAGCCAACAGCCCTGAAAATTTCTATGCATGGCTGGTTAGAGATCTTATAATCAATTCAATCCAGGCCTGTGGTGACTTGGTATTTGGTATTCAGGATCACATTCCTGAGTATGTGGAACATGGCATTCTTTCCACAAGGGGCCAAATCACTCTAAAGCCAAGCAAGCGAAGACTGAGACGAGATCATGCAAGCATTCCTGAGGTTTCTGGTACCAACGCTGACTCCCTGGTACAATTAATTGTGTCATCAGCTGTTCTTCCAATCGCCTTAAACTTGAAGATGTATACTCAACATCTAGAGCAGAGCCTAGTTCACAGCAGGTGCTCAGTGTTTTTCTGGATGCCGATTAGATGTTTGAGTCATTGATTGATTGTGGTCTTGACAGCCAGAAACAGGTCTGTGAAAAATGGGAGATGGAGAATGGGGAATGGAGCACTGTTCTCAGGTCTACGAAGACTTGCCCAACGACTGAAAGTGAAATGTGATAGGTTGTGGCGGTGCAGGGACGTTCCTAGACACAGACGAGTTAATTTAAGCCCCACTCCCCTCCCTCCCCCATGTCACCAGTCTAGGTCAGTTATGAAAATCCTTATTCTCTTCATACCTTGTAGAGTAAATGGTGCTAACTGACCTACCAAACATATTCAATTGATCAAGTACTACTAAAAAAAGTAACAATCAACTGATGATCCCTAATAACTTTTTCTGGTATCTATAAAAATTTAACTACATTTTTCTGGCATATATATGAAATTCAGTGTTATAGTCAAGATTAGAAGTGTGGCAAAGTATCGATCTAAAGATTTAGTAAGGGGCCGATGCTGTGGCATAGCGGTAAAGCCGCTGCCTGTGGTGCTGGCATCCTATGTGGGCGTTAGTTCGAGACCTGGCTGCCCGACTTCTGATCCAGCTCCTGCGAAAGCAGTGGAGGATGGCCCAAGTCCTTGGGCCCCTACACCCACGTGGGAGACCCGGAGGAAGCTCTTGGCTCCAGATCAACACAGCTCTGGCTGTTGTGGTCATTTGGGGAGTTAACCAGAGAACGGAGGACTTCTCTTTCTGCCACTCTCAACTACAAAAATAAATCTTTTAAAAAAGATTTAATACAGTATTTCACACAGCAGTGTTTGAAAATCAGTGTATAGATGTAGTAGAAAGTCTGGGATTTCCTAATGAAAGTGAGTAGGCAAAACAAACTCCCTCATGTTTTAGAAAAGGTTCAAAAATGGCTCTAACATTTAGATTTCATTTAAATAAGGAAAGATAGACCACAATGTTCAGGGATTGGCAACTACTTTATCTTTCTTTTGTGGCAACAATTGTTTTTCCCCAGAGCCTTTTTGCTTCTTTCTCCATCTGGACCTGCATTCTGGACCAGGATTCTACAAATGCCACGTGCAGCAAGTTTACTTAACCAAACAGCCACACTGCAGAAACAATGTAATGCAGATGACGCCATTCTTACAACATGAAGAATATCTTGAAGGCTACAGTGTACGTGTGTGACTCTTGTGCTTCCTTAGGTGCACAGTGACTTCTAGTTATATGTAACTCGGATGTGAAAGAATTCAGGAAGGACAAAGTTCTGGGTTGGAAGATGGCAGAGACTGCAGTCCCCTCCACATGCAAGGTGGATCAATGAGCTAGAGAAGGAGAGTGAATATAGAGAGGTTTGAGTCCCTTCTCATTGATCCTGGTCATTTCCCACCTCAGTCTTATGCACCACTATTGCCCCAAGATTCTATCCCATAAAGATTGCAGTAGATATGGGTGTCCCTGGCAGATCCTAAATCTGTGATGCAAGACTGCCCTGCATTCAAAGGCTTAATCCTCAGAAGAATGGGACTCAACTGAACTTATTCTGAAACTATACTGTGCAATCTGTCTTGTTAGAAGTTTAATGGTAACTTCCTAGAGAATTCAACAGTGCATTCTGAAGAACTGAAATAAGTGTTTCAAAGTAATACCTAAACCAAACATTAGGGGAATAGAAGTAAAAAGAAACCAAATATCTGAAAGCAGTTCATTATTCCTTCCACACACGGGCTTCCACATTGTGGATCTATTAAAATAGCTCCAATCTACTAAATCTAGACAGATGAGTGAAAACTAAGTAAATCTAGGTAGAGACTGGAGGAAAGTATTAGTGTCTACAATGATACCTTAATATATCATACAAGGAAATTTGGATACATACTTTTTCATGTATTGTCCATGTGTAAACCTGGTAGTTGATAAAATTAGAAAAAGCTGCATGTTACATTTCACTGCTGTTGGACCAAGACTTGGGCAGAGTAACATTCACCTTTCGGTTTTAAAATAAAGATACATCAAAACTCTCGAGTTGAAAGGTTAAGTGTACTCTCTGTGTAGTTGATAAATGTAGACCTAATCTAATCAAGGCTTGTCGCAAGGCACTGCTGCCCTGACCCAGGCTTCTGGTTTCCACACGGGTAAGATCTAACCAAGATGTAGGCTCTAGGCCTTTGACCTCCTGGAGACCTTGTCCATGGCAGCTGAGAGTTCTGGTTAACAGCCGGGAAACTTGCAGTTCAAATCAGGAACATGTGCACTTTGCTAATACACACATGGCTTTGAAATTAAAATGCAACATGATCGAGTGCTTCAGGATATTTTAACAACTAGCAGGGAGATTACCGATAGATAAAACTGGGCTTTTGGGTCACTTTTTCTCATTCATGTTTCTTCCCACATCTTTGGACTAGACAAATTTAATTTCATTGTATTTCTTAAGAATTTGCTAGAAAAACAAAAGTTTGGTAAGTTATTTCATGGTTGATTGATCTTGGGGAAATGGGGAGGTTGTAAGGTTTCTCTGCGACATGTGTCACCTATTAGATAGTTAGCTTTTTCCATTTCCAACTGAGCCAAACCAAATTAATTAGAAAGCGGTTTGAATTACAAGCTAAATACAATGAAAAGTAATAAAAACAGAAAATGACATTTAGGTCATCAATAATATTCCTGAGGTAATTCGGCATTGATTTTTCTTGCTCTCTATGATAAAGAGCTTTACAAGTTGTCAAAGGGACAGTTTAACCCTGAGTGGTTACAGGAGTAACAAATGCAGGAGTCAAGAGCACAAATTTAATAACACGACAGATTTATTTTCTTCTTGGTTCTCACTTTGTTTCTCCTGGAAGTCAGGTCTAGGAGTGGGAGGTGACCCGAGGAACTTACTGTACACTCAAGGAAGCACACCACACAGTTCTTGTGCAAGACGCAAACTAACAACTTGTTCACCCACAAAACTCAAACCAGGGCAGACCCAGAGATGCTGATGAAACTGAAGAAAACTACCACATTAGTATCTTTAAGTGAGGAAAAAAAATGACATGACAGTCTCTGAAGTCTCCCTACTCCTCAAAGGTGAATTTTTGGCTGAATTAAAAGTTAAATTCTTGATTCAGCTTATTTTAGAATAGCTGAGGTTCATAAAAAAATCCATATTTTGGATTACTTACAATGTTACCTAAGTAAAACCTGTACCCTTCTCTGGTCCAGGAGTTGTTGTGTCTTGTTCCCTCTACACAGCTCAACTTATTAACTGGAACCAAATGACAACTACCAGACCAGAGATAGGTACAGGTTTCACTTAGGTGGATTTTTCAGAATGTAACTCTTGGCAACTATTGAAGACTGGGGACTCTTCACCCAAATATAAATCTTATGTCTCCAGCGATGCTAGGGATTGCAATTAAGACTCTGTCCTCAACACACATGCCTGGCTGGCAGGTGCTCGGGGCCGGGGGAAAAGGTGGGCTTCCGAGCCTAGGTCTGGAGAAGACTCTTGCCTGGCTCCCCAGACTGCACACGTGCCATCTGCAGAAGACAAAGAAGTCTATGCAGTCCAACCTCAGCAGGACATTCCATGCCAGAACGTGCTCCAGATGGGCACAGAGTGCCAGGGACAGGACAGCACGCCAAGTGGCACAGAGCTCTTAACCTCTGAACAGCAGCTGGAACCGGGGGCCTCTCAATCACTATGACGAGTGCCCCCACCCCCACTACAGACTGACAGGCTTAACTGCTGAGTGGATTTTGATACCAGACCTTTTATCATACACACTTCGGCACAGTCTTTAGAGGGCAAAGTCTGAGTTTCAGGAGAGATTTCTTCAGTATCTTAAAAAAATTAACTTCCTACATTTTCCTTGTCTCTCTCCCCCACCCAAACACCAACATCTAGCCAGAGGGAATCAAATATGGTCACTTATCTAAAGTGTGACTGCTTGTTAAACACTTTGATGCCTTGGTTTGTTCTGCTTTACTTTTTTTTTGGAAGTTATTTATTTGAAAGGCAGAGAAAAAGAATGAATATGGATGAATGAATAAATTTCTTCCACCTGCTGGTTCACTCCCCAAATGCCTGCAACAGCCAGTGTTGGGCCAGGATGAAGCCAAAGCCCAGAACTCCATATGGGTCTCCCACATGGGTGGCAGGAACCCAAATACTTAAGCCATCATCTGCTGCCTCTAAAGACTCAGATTAGCAGGGAGATGGATCAGGAAGTGAAGGTGGGACTCAATCCCAGGAAGGCCAAGGTGAAATGGGATGCAAGCATCCCAAATGGTAGCTGAGTCTGCCGGGCCCACAATGCTTGCCTCAACTTGTTTTTATGCTTGGATTACTTCATCCAATTTTCTAAGGTTGAGTTTAGTGATATCTAGGGAGCCTTGGAAAAACCTTGGCCATCATGTCAGAATGAAAAGGGGTGGTACAGAGCTGTGCTATCCAATATGGTAGCTATATTATTAAAGTAAAAATAAACAGCTTAAAATATAGTGTCACACTAGCCACATTTCCAGAAAAAGATGCCAGTGTGGCTAGTGATTCCGGTAGCAACACCACAGGTATAAGTCATTTTCATTATTGTGGAACGTTCTGCTAAGTAGTAGATATAGAAATCCACAGGTTGATGGACTGCTGCAACTACCATGGGACACACAGCCTTGGATTCTGAAAGTCTCCAGGGGCAATGCTACCAGTGAGGGTGAAGAGAAATTCCAGTTCTCAATCTTTGCCCCAGCCCAGCTCCCTAGACCTCTATGGCTTTCGGGGTCAGAGAAATTGAGCACCAAAAGTACACATGGGATTTTACATATTCTGTGAGTTCTAAGCAGTATGAAGAGTGACAGACCTCAGTTCCAGAAGTCTGCTTGAACACTACCAAATAGAACATGCATAAGATTACAATGCAAGAGAAGGTGGTATAGAACAAGCCATTTCTACTATTACTATAGTGCTAACACCATTATTTCTCATAAGATTACTACATTTCAGGATAGTTTTCCTTTCCTACCTTAGAGGTCAGTTTTCTCTTTAATATCTTTAAAGTAGCTGGTTTCCTCTTGTAACAATCCTTTTGGAATTTGGAGATACAGTTAAACAGATGTCATCAGAGCATCCTGCTCCCAGGACTTTGGATAAATAGAAAAAGGCCACCCTCTGGGCATGAGATTAGAGGAATTAACAATAGATTCCTGTAATCCTTCCACACATTTATCGGGTCCTCACTGTGCCAACCTAAGTGCCAGGTACAAGGTTGCAACAGTAGGCAAGTTGGTTCCTGCTGAGGAGAATGTCAGCACCTGTCAGCATAATTCCAACTAAGAGATGGCTGGAAGCCGGACCACCTCTGGGGCCAGGCTATTGATGTAGAACTGGGGTAGGGTCCTTAGAAAATTTAAGGATATAAACAAACTAGAAGTTCACAAGCCCTCACCTGAAATCCATGGGGCCAGATGTCTTTGAGAATTAAATTCTTCAGATTTAGAGATGTGGAATACTGGATGTACTGTCACACTTACAGCAGGGGACAAAGCACTTTAGTCAAGCATATCCATATTTCTGAAGCAAAGCACAGGACTATCACACCAAGTGAAATAAGCAAAGTCTCTAAATAGCTCGACGCGAGTTCTGGTAAGGTTTTATCGCCAAATATGTTCTGGTTCCACCTTACTAAAATAGTTATAGTTTCAGAGCTTTTTGGGATTTCAGAATTGCAGATAAGGGACTGTAGACTCCACTTGAAAATATGATGCGTTAACAATAGGGTAACTGTTAATGTAGAATCTGGGGAAAAGAAGAGCCAAAGAGGATCTCCATTTCTGTCCCGGAAACAAGTGCTTCTGTTCTGCTGAGATTGCTTTTGGAAATGTGACTGCACAGCACTACTGAATTTAGTCAGGTGCCGAGTGTGGTTTGTGAGGGTCTGTCTCCTTAAACCCATCCCATTCTTGTGGATGAATAAAATACAGAAGGCTGAGGCCAAATGCCAAGACCTTGCCGAGACACTGCTAGCTCAAAGCCTGGCTGAAAACAAGCGGCTAGCCTCCTAGAGGCTGGCCTCCCAGCTCTGGCTGTGCACAGGAATCAGGAAGCTTTACAAGCCATACCCAGCACGTCTCTGAACATATTGCTACCACACTTTTTCAACTGGGGCATAAAATATACCCAAGGAACATGAAATGCGACACAAAACCCTTCAGTCAGCATCATGCAGAATACAGAATGCCATACTTTTTTCTAAGTGCCTCTCCTGTCTTTATTCACCCCTCCACCTTCTCAGGGGGCAAATACCTCTGTTACTTCTCATCACTGTCCTTAGCCTCAGGCATCTGCCTTCTGGAGTACTGGTTGGCAAACTGGGCTGCTCATGGGCATCACCTGGCAAATTTTAAGCAGCAGTGTCATTTCAGCTTGGGTTCTGCTTGGGTACCAGGACTTTTTTGGTTTAAGAAGTGGAGCAGCTGGGCCTTGAACTGGCACTCTAGTGTGCAGCACGTGGAGAACCACTGCTCGGAACTACAGCAGATACCTTTCTTTCTCTTTGCTTTTCCCTGCTTGACAAAGTGTGAGCTCCACTTGCTTTCTCCGCCCCCAGCCCAGGCCATTTCTTCCTTGGGGGTCAGCAGTGTAGAAATCAAGTTTGTCTGTCACTCTTGACTACTAGCTGAAGTTGCAGACAAGTATTCTTGCAAGGGTTTACAGCAAGAAACTGCCATCAAAGCGGGGGGGGGGGGGCAAAAGTTGCTTGATAAACCTCATACTTGGCTTCCCAAGTCAAACTCCTCCTTTGCCATCTCCAGAAAGGCTAGCTACAGGCATGGGGTTAGAGGGGGGCAGCTACATTTGGGAAGAGAGAACTGGCTGCTTACAGTCTGACTCAAATTCTTCCAGGAATAGTCTGCAAAGTTTTGCTGGGTGGAAAGGATCTGTCTGTATGCTGAGTATTGAGAATATATTATTCAGTCCAAATTGAGGGGCCAGCGCCGCGGCTCACTAGGCTAATCCTCTGCCTTGCGGCGCCAGCACACCAGGCTCTAGTCCCGGTTGCCCCTCTTCCAGGCCAGCTCTCTGCTGTGGCCCGGGAGTGCAGTGGAGGATGGCCCAAGTGCTTGAGCCCCGCACCCCATGGAAGACCAGGAGAAGCACCTGGCTCCTGCCTTGGGATCAGCGCGGTGCGCCAGCTGCAGCACACCAGCCGTGGCGGCCATTAGAGGGTGAACCAACGGCAAAGGAAGACCTTTCTCTCACTGTCCACTCTGTCAAAAAAAATTGAGGCTCAGAGGGCTAGGTGAGGTAGCAGCTAGACTGGTGCTCGGACTTCGACTAAAAGCCAAGCTTATCAGGGCAGAGCCCAGTGCTTTCTTGCTACATGGCCATCAACAGCTCAGGGGGAGTAGCAAGATTTTAAAGTTACGCCTTCCAGGGCCAGTGCTGCAGCACAGTGTGTTAAGCTGCTTGTCTGTGGTGCCGGCATCCCATATGGGCACCACGTCATGTCTCAGCTGCTCCACTTCCCATCCAGCACCACCACCCCCACCGGCCCCCGCCCCTTAGTGTGCCTGGAAAAGCAGACAAGGTTGGCTCAAGTGCTTGGGCCTCTGCATCCACATGGGAGACCAGGATGAGACTCCTGGCCTTGGCATGGCCCAATCCTGGCTGTTGTAGCCTTTGGGGAGTGAGCAAGCAGAGAGCAAAAATCTATTTGAAAGAGTTAGCTCTTCCAACAACTACAAAGCTTAAGTTTATCGAAAGCAGGGAGCCTCCTGGAGCAGCAATCAGAAGGGAGCCTCCTAGGGAGAAGTTGCCCAATAAGTCTTAAGGATAAAATTATGCCTTTCTGATGAAACTAATGGCAAGCATGCAGGCAAACACCCTTGAGCTTCCCTTGGCTTCCTGTGAAATTCACAAACTCCTGGTGGTGGGAGGTAGTAAGGGCAGATAACAGGAACCAGGTTACAGACTTCTGCTTGCGGTGAGCACAGATACAGTGAGTTACAGAGGACCTTCTTTTCCTCGGGTGGTTTCCCACAAAGAAATTTGACTCATGAGTTCCAAAGGCCTTCCAAATTCCTAATCATGATCACTTCCTGGTGCAAGAAAATCAGAGGCACTTATTCAATCAGTCCTCTAAGTCACCCTACAATATTTTCTTTACTGTCTGAATCTGTAGATACATTTGATTCACAAGCTCACTCCGTGGGACTCACAAAGGGCTAATTCCTACAAAGCGCACCTGGAGAAGGTATTTCAGATGTCGAAGTTCTCCTTGATGAGTTTAAGCAAAGTTCTGCGGGGTGAAGGTCCAATTATGTGTGTGAAACTTTCCAGGTGGCTTTGCTTCAGTGACCTGAACAGGTGGGAGTATGAAGCCCACCTGCTTCTGTTTGCACAGTGACTAATGCATTTATAAACACTTAATAAACATTTAGCTATGTCAACTCTTGAAATAGTTCTTTCACAACTAGAATTCAGTTACTTGGTGACTTTGGAAGGCCACCTCCATAAAAGGGGATGGTGCTGCACCTTCTGGTGTTGCTAGAATCCAGTCCTCACCAACAGGCCAGAATTGCTGATCCTCTTTATGTTTGGGACTGACTCATGAAGTTCAATACTGCATCTATGTTACACAGAAACACAGAACAGACTGACAATTTTATTCCAAACAAACTGCTGAATTGTAACACATCTGGAGGGAACCTTTTCCAAGAGTAAGCTTTGAGTATTAAAATTACACGTTTATTTTCTGGTACTGGGAATATCGGGTATATCTACATGCAAAAGGAAACCAGTCCCTTATCTTACACCAGACACAAAGTAATGCAAAATGGATTAAAGGCTTAAACACAAGACTGGAGACTGTACAACTCCTAGAAGAAACATAGGGGAAAGCTTAACAATGCTTTCTTGTATATAACCCAGGAGCCCAGGCAACAGAGCAAAAGTGGAAAAGAGGAACTCCATCAAACTAAAAATCTTCTGTGCAAGATAGGAAACAATGAAAAACCTTCAAATGGGAGAAAATATTTACAAACCCCATGTCCGATAAGAGGTTAGTATCCAAAATATATTAGAAACTCCCACACTTCAGCAGCAAGATAACCCAATTTTTAAAAGTGGGCAGAGGAATAGAAATTTCTCCAACAAAAACACACAAATGGCCAAGAGGCATAAGAAGGTCCTTAACGTCACTTATTTGGAAAATGTATTTGATTGTTTTTGGTGTGTGTAGCAGTTATACTTCAACATTGTTAAAAACACAGGCCCATTTCAAAAACCTTGGTTTAGGAGATAAAATTTTAAATTCTCTGTAAATAATAAAGTAAAGACAGAGGATTTCAACCTGTTAGTTTTGATCATATATGGCCTTCAAAGTTAGGGGGAAAGCAGTGGCAGAAGTGTTAAAAGCCTTGAGGTTAAGCTTGTTCTTTGACGCAACTTTTTTTAGATTTGAAAGAATTACACAAAGAGAGAGGAGAGGCAGAGAGGGGTCTTCCATCTGATGGTTCACTCCCCAATTGGCCACAACAACCAGAACCGCGCTGATCTGAAGCCAGGAGCTTCCTCCAGGTCTCCCACGTGAGTGCAGGAGACCAAGGACTTAGGCCATCTTCTACTGCTTTCCCAGTAGAGAGCTGGATCGGAAGTGGAGCAGCAGGGTCTCAAGCCGGCACCCATATGGGATGGGTGGTGCTTCAGGCCAGGGAGTTAACCTGCTGTGCCACAACGCGGGCCCCTGACAACTCTTTGACATGAATGCTAAGAATTAAGTTCTGCTCTAAGTCACTATAGCAGTGGGTTAAACAGAATGTAGTTCTAGCTCCTGCATGAGGTAAGGGAGGCAGTACGCGCTGGTGTTTGGTATGATGGTTCAGACAGTACTTGCAACACCTCTATCCCAAGTGGGAGTGCTTGGGTTCGAGTCTTGGCTCTACTCTTCACTCCAGCTTCCTGCTAATGCACACCCTGGGAGCCAGAAGGTGCCGACTGAAGTGGTTGGGTCCATGAGGGACTTACAAAGGGTTAATTCCTAACAAAGGACACCTGGCTTCAGCCAGGTGCAGTCCTAGCCATTGTGGGCATCTGGGGAGTGAACTAGCAGATAGCTTTTGTTTGAAAGGTAGAGGAATCTTGAGAGCGGTCTTCAGTTGCCATGGGTGCTGCAGTTAACGGAGACTCAGACTTCTCAAGATCGTTCTGTCCTCTCCAGCCAGTCACTGACTAGCAGATCGCAATCCCATCAGCAGAAAGTGGCTAAGAAGGCGGTGCTTCCTTTAAGGGCAGTTCTTAAAAACTGCCTTCCGTTACATACATTCTCACTGGCCAGAAGTTAGCCACAGGGTTAGATCTTGCTGTAAGAGGCTGCCATTTTTGATTTTAGATGACCATATACCCAGCCACAGCCAGGGTAAGCCTGTTAAGGGAAGAAGGGGAGACGAGGAGACAGCTTCTGTTACACAGTTCTATGGAGTTGCGCTAAACTTAGTGTTAGACATTTCATAGAAGGAAAAGCGGGTTCTGGATGCTGGAAGCTTAAGAGAATGGGGATACATTGAAAAACCCAAAAATTTCATTCAGCAGATAAATGCATAGTGTTGACGGTGTAAGCCATTATCTTTCTTATCTGCTAAATACCTTTAAGAACTGGATCAAAAGCTCTGAAGACTACATGGTAGAAAAAAATGCATATGCGGGGCTGGCGCTATGGGGCAGTGGGCTAACGCCCTGGCCTGAAGTGCCGCTATCCCATATGGGCGCTGGTTCAAGACCTGGCTGCTCCACTTCCAATCCAGCTCTCTGCTGTGGCATGGGAAAGCAGAAGAAGATAGCCCAAGTCCTTGGGCCCTGCACCCACATGGGAGATCCGGAGGAAGCTCCTGGCTTCAGATCGGTGAAGTTCTGGATATTGTGGCCAATTGGGGAGTGAACCATTGGATGGAAGACCTCTCTGCCTCTGTGTAACCCTTTCAAATAAATCTTTAAAAATGCATATGCATGGGCTACCCTTTGTTTACATTTGTGTTACAACTGGAAAAGCCTTTTGGCATCACAAAAACAACTCCTTTAAATGAGCATTGAGAGGGAAAACAATTACCACTAAGTCACATCATGGTGCAGAAAAAACAGGTGTCACAGCTTTATGCTTCTACAAGGCAGATTTCACAGCAAGTAAGCTCAAAAACGCCGACTGGGGCTTAGTTCACACTGGCTTGGCTTTGCTAACTGATGTCAGGTGAGGCAACTTATAGATGGTTCACCCCGATTCCCTCCTCCTCAACTTGTTTTAGGTCTTAAGTTTGTGTAGATAGGTGGATTTATTGAAATGATTCCCTGAACTTGTAAGGCTGCTCAGGTGCACAAGGCGAGAACAGATTCTTCCTGCACCTGATGGAAGCTTAGGGGCTCCCCTTAAAGGCAGGGAGTTGCTAGCCAAGGAGAGTTGAGGATTGGTAGGTAGCACCTGTGCTGCAGCCCTGCTGCACTACCAATACCTCACCCTGCTCTGTGCAGAGCACAGCTGCTACTTGGAATTTGCACCAACATGACTGCAGTCCTGTCCAAGAGGACTCTTAGTTCGTTATGATGTAATAGTTACCATGCTGACTCCCCAACTCCCATCATGCACATGACACTTCTGAGATTCCCTAGAAACAGCACAGAAATGGGAGGCATTCAAGTCATGCCCCAAACTTCACCCCAGACACCCATGGGCTCTCTATAGGCTGCACCTCAACGTACATCCTCCCTGCATACCCACAGCCCTTGCTGCCTGTTCCTCCCACTTGCTTTTTGACACCCAAGCCACAACTGCCCTAAGGAATGTGGAAAGGATCAGCCGATTTTGGATGTTGTCAGAAACTCATCTTCTGCCTGAAATAGGGTTGAAGGTAGAGAACTCAGACTTTCAAGGTAGGAAAAACCCCAGCAAGCCTGAATGTCACCTCAAACTTCCCAGAGCCAGGGAGGAGGGGAAGGGCAGCTTCTAGCCATGAAGGGTGCAGCGAGAGCAGGTTGCAGAGGAGTACCGGTGTGCTGTTTTGATGTCTTGAGTGTCCCTGGAGAAACGGACTACTATGTTGTCTGGTCAGGGAGTGGGCGGTGATCCCTGCCTAGGCTTGGTCTGGGTTTTCTCAAGTAGGAGACGAAGATAAAGGCAAAGACAGAGTCAAGACTTTAAGCAAAAGAAGTGAGTGCTGGCAAAGCTGAGAGCAACCCACTATGAACAGTCTGAAGCTTTAAGTTTTTGGGCTGGTGCCGCGGCTCACTAGGCTAATCCTCCACCTGCAGCGCCGGCACCCCGGGGTTCTAGTCCTGGTTGGGGCGCGGGATTCTGTCCCAGCTGCTCCTCTTCCAGTCCAGCTCTCTGCTGTGGCCTGGGAGGGCAGCAGAGGATGGCCCAAGTGCTTGGGTCCCTGCACCCGCATGAGAGACCGGGAGGAGGCACCTGGCTCCTGGCTTTGGATCGGCGCAATGCCGGCTGTAGCGGCCATTAGAGGAGTGAACCAACGGAGGGAAGACGTTTCTTTTTCTCTGTCTATAACTCTACCTGTCAAAAGTTTTCCCCACTAACTCTAAGCTTTTTGTATCCAGTTTGAGTTTTAAGAAAACTTTTACTCAAAAGGTAGAGAGATCTTCCACTTGCTGGCTTACCCCTCCACACCCCCAGTAGCTGCAATGACTAGGGATAAACTGATCTAAAGCTGGGAGTCTGGAAATTCACCCTGGTTACCCTCACGGCAGAGGCCCAAGCGCTTGGGCCACTTGCCCCTGCTTTCCCAAATGACTCAGCAGGGAGCTGGATTGGAAGTGAAGCAGACAGGACTTGAGCAGACACTGACTTTGCGGTTGGCCAATCAATCTGCTAAGTCAGAAGGCCCGCCCAAGGCTGCCTTTTTAAACGATCTGGGGCAAGAGGGCGTGGGGGAAACTTAGTTGAGTAATCAAAGGGGGTGGAGTTTGGGGCGTGGCTTGAGTTTCACCCGTTTCTGGACCCTTTTTGGAAATCTTGGAAGAGTCCACGCATCAGGTGCATGCTGGAGTGCGAGTGTCTACTCTGGTGATTTTATTGTAACGACACGAGGATGCACTAAAGCGCATCTTGGGGAGGGAGCCTGCAGCCTTGTTGGTGCCGACTCTAAGTAGCAAAATACTGGCAGCTGGTGGTCTGCACGGGAAGGGGTGCAGTTTCGGTGGTGCAGGTGGAGCTGCCGCATAGGTGCTGCCAATTGTCAGCTCCTCTTTGCTATTAACAGCTATCCTGCCTCAACAAGGGGAGCCCTGAATTCGCATCAGGTGCAGGAAGAATAGTGCAGCTGGCCTGGTGTAACCCAGACTCCTCCCTAGTGTGGTGAGCAATGATGGGGCAGCGCTGCCTAAGCAAAAATCTTACACAAGTCACTTCAGCAAAAACTGCTGGATTAAAGCAAGACATAACAGCCAGGCTTATAAATAAATCATAGAGGCCTAACTACTTTAGGGATTCGCTGGTGACCCAAGAAGCTCACGGCCTCAGGAAGCGGCTTTTCTCAGGAATCCCTTACTGAGGAGAATACCTGCTTATAAACAATAGGAAAAGCCGCAGGTTTAGAGAGCGGGAGAGTTTAGGATGGAGGAAGAAGTGAAAAGACATGAGCAGGTTGGGGGAGCTTACCAGAAGGGCAGCCTTCCTAGTGGGCACAGTGTACCCAGGCAAAGCTCAGCTTTCAAATCCTTTCATTTGAAGAGTCTGACCGTGTTCAATCTACTCTCCACGTACGAGGTAGGAAACACAGGCTGTTCCTATTGGTATTCTAAACATGCCTCATTCTGACTGTAATAGACTTCTGGGGCCAGCCAGTGAGCTTAACACTGTTTATAACACCATTTCAACACACAAGGAACTCCACATTCACAACTGCTATTGGATCTATAAAATTTATTAGGATCACTCATTTCCAATTGGTGGCAATTCCTATTTTATTTTTTTCCTTTTCCAAAATGAAAATAATGGGCCTCTTCAAGAAACCATAACAAAATCTCACCTATCAGTATACAACAGTAACAGTTAATGTCGTATAAAATTGCTCAGGCTTGTTCCTGGAATGAGAAGTAAACAGGAAAGGCGAGCAGCTTCGGAAAACGCCTCGTCGGCTGCACAGGCGCAGGACTGGCAAGACAGACGAAGCCGGCGGCTTCTCTCCAGGTGTCGCGGGGGCCGTGGCTGCCCGCAGGAGCCTCTCCACTGCCAGTGCCGTGCAACTCTGTGAAACTTCCCTGGCTCCGCGACAGAGGCTCCTTGAAGTACAGTCATGAAAGCGCGTCCCCCTCCCCACCCCCCAATTTCCTCTTTTGGCTGGTGGCAGCAAAGAAGAAAGACCATATCAGCTGCAGACTTGAATAGCTGTACTCTGTCACCAGATCATTTGGAGGAAAAGTGATAAATGCCCTAAAGAAAGCCCTGGGACGCTCTATGTAAATCTGAGGTAAGAAGAGCCAGTAAGGTCTATGACAACTTTACGCCAGTTACTAAAGCGATGAAGCAATTATATGTGCGACTGGAACAATCTAAATAATGACAGCTGTAACAGAGGCACAGGAAAGAGGGCAGGAGACCACTTGGAATAATCTAAAATATCCAGTGTCCTGAGAGGAGGGAGGTGTGACTTGTTGCAGGGCTCAGGGGTCAGAAAGATCTGGAATCACCAATGGAGAGGGAAGGTAGAGTACTGTATCGCAGAACTTTCTAATTATAAGTGCCTCAGCACTCAGAAGTGCCTGGTGAAGGCAGATCTTACAGAATGACTGATGGCAAGGAGTTGCAAAGTGAAAGGCAAGCACACTGAGCGGGAACAAGGGGGAGCAAAGTAACCCAAAATGAGAGCGTGCAAACTATGAAGTGGTGAAATCTAATGCGGGCCGGGGTGCCGACGGAGGAGCACACTTGAATACCATCTGTGGAGGAAGAAATTGCTCCAACCGTTCTGTGAGAGGTACTTTAACAACGTGCAATGTGTATCAACGGCTTCCCACACCGTGGTCCCTTTGACTTGGGAATCTACCATTTGGAATATTACCCTAAGGAAATGTATGTGGATGTGAAAAGCGATTTAATGAAGTGTCAGAACAATAGAACATCAACTAACACTTATTTGGTTCCTTCACATAAGAGAGCTTGTTCTGCACATGGATGGAAGCCTCAGGTGGGAATGAGCGGAAAACAAATAAATACTTAACATTCTATGTAACAGATAGATGCATAATTTTTACAGCACAGCATCCTACCTTTCTTTGCCTGTAGACAGTTTTTGAGGGGAATCAAAAGTTCTGGAGACTAGGTGGCAGAAAACAAATGCATATGTACTAGCATAAGTTACCTTCATTTACATTTGTTTATATGTTACTACACAACTGGGTAAATGAGTTTTTGGCGTCATGAAAACACCATGTTTTTTAAATTGAATATTAAAGGAAAAATGGAATTATCACTAAAAGTCACATTGCAGTGTGGAAAATACAGGTGCCACAGCTTTATGCATTTATAACAGCAGGTTTCACAGGATGGAAGAAAACAAATATGCTGACTGAACCTCTTGTGCACTCCATACCTTCTCTGCGTTGTGAGGATGTTCATCACAGTGTTGTATATGGTGACCTCCTAAATACCCATTAGAAGTGAGTG
This sequence comes from Sylvilagus floridanus, assembly GCA_949820135.1. Taxonomy (NCBI): domain Eukaryota; kingdom Metazoa; phylum Chordata; class Mammalia; order Lagomorpha; family Leporidae; genus Sylvilagus; species Sylvilagus floridanus. The sequence continues at coordinate 45,369,285 of OX463239.1, read as the reverse complement.
GTAAAACACATTTCCAAGTTGGGCAAGCATCAGTTACTGATTACACAGGCTACGGTAGAGCTATATGTGCAGATACGAAAAGCAATCTCAATATCCTTGGGGTAAAGAACGCATGAGTGGTATATACAGCATGACTCCATTTGGAGTTTTTTGTGTTAACAGTGTTAATTGTGATAATGGATTTGAACTGGGATTATGATTGTTCAAGTTTTTTGTTTATCTGGAACTCTTAGACTTTTAGAATTCAGTATGTATTATTGTAATAAGTACAAAAACAATTTAATAAAAAAAACAAGGGGGAAAATCTAGTTGAGCAAACACCTGTGGAGAACCTAAAGCTTATCTCCAAAGTGAGGCTAAAAGACTTGTCCCACATACAGACTTGAAAGTAACTCAAAAAGGAGAATTCCTGGCAGCTGGTTGTGTTTTCAGACAAAAAGGACACACCTGTAATCCATGACCTGGGAATTTGTAGGCAAATTCTCCTTTGTGCACCTGTGACACGGAGGGTACAAGTACTTGCTTCTCCTTTGGTGGCGACTCTGCTCCTGATGTCCCTGGGCCCTGTGCTGGGGTCCTGTACTCCTGAGGGCTCTCAGTGTGGTGAGAGGCTGAATCTGCTCATCAAAAAGGTCCTGAGCAGATTCTGAGCACCTTCAGGCAAACTCAACAACCACTCGAAGACCGTGGACACATGGACACTTGCTTATACTGCGCATTTTGAAACTCCCCACCCCGCCTTCACTCCCAAATAAATGCAAAAAGAATGAACTCATAAATATTTTCTCTGGGTGGTTTTCCAGACCTTTCTAAACTGCTGGTCAGTGCATTAGGAAATCTATGAGGCTGGGATTTTAACAATATTCATGAAACCATGTGTTTTAAGTTATATACTTAAAAGTTATATACTTAAGTTATATATACTAAAAAGCTCAACAGGCCGGCGCCGTGGCTCAACAGGCTAATCTTCCGCCTTGCGGCGCCGGCACACCGGGTTCTAGTCCCGGTCAGGGTACCGGATTCTGTCCCGGTTGCCCCTCTTCCAGGCCAGCTCTCTGCTGTGGCCCGGGAGTGCAGTGGAGGATGGCCCATGTGCTTGGGCCCTGCACCCCATGGGAGACCAGGAAAAAGCACCTGGCTCCTGCCATCGGATGAGCACGGTGCGCCGGCCGCAGCGCGCTGTCCGTGGCAGCCATTGGAGGGTGAACCAACGGCAAAGGAAGACCTTTCTCTCTGTCTCTCTCTCTCTCTGTCCACTCTGCCTGTCAAAAAAAAAAAAAAAAAAAAGCTCAACAGATACATACTACACTGAGATATATGGAAAGGAATCTTTTGGCACTTGAAGCTCAAAACTTACAAATAGCAAGGTCTAATTAAATATTGATTACATGTGTTCTTCAGATGATGTTAAAATGATGACATAGGCTTAAATGCTCTGGAGTCTTCACAAGAAAAATTCTGTTAAACATAGTGGTGAGAGGTGGGCACTGGTTCACACAGGGAGGATGCCATTTTTCATGCCCGCATCTCATATCAGAGTGCCTGAGTTGGGGTCCCCACTTGGCTCCTCATTCTACCTTCCTGCTAATGCACATTATAGGAGTCAGTAAGCCATGCACAGCTCACGTAGTTGGGTTCCTGTCACCCATATGGGGGACCCGGATGGAGTTCCCGGCTCCAAGCACTGGCCTGGTGCAGCCCTGGCAGAGATCTCTGTCTGTCTTTCAAATTAAAAAGAGGAATGAAAAATTTAAAACCTAAAGGTGATATATTACTAAAGTAAAAGATACTGTTGCCTGTACAAGGACCTGGTGGGGGGGAGGGGTTAGGAGGTGGGAAGGGGAAGACTGCTCCAAGTGCATAATATATATTGAAGTGATTAAAATCATCCTAACGTGAATGTGCATCTAAGACAAGAAATTGGTTTTTGCATAAACTTGATCAACTTGTTTCTTTCCTCTTAAATGAAGAAATTGAGTCACAGAGAAGTGCCTCACCCCATTTGGAAACTTGCTTTTCCACCCTGCAGAAATCGCTTCTGATAAAACCACAAGTGCAAGGCGACGTAACTGCTGAGCTATCATTTCACCACTTTAACACTTCAGCCACATATTACACTTGAGGGTCAGAAGCTACTTACAGCTTAGCAGGTCTGAGGTGGTGCGGATGGGGCAGCTTCAATCCTTGCACACCAGTTTTCGTGTGTGCTTGTGAAGAGACTGATATTATACTACGTGAAATACAATCAGAAGAAAAGGTGCCGCGAGAAGATGGCGCCTCGGAGTGGTGGTGATGCATTTTGTATCTGACAGACAGTAAGAAAGGAGTTTGCTGGTCTGGGCCCTGGGGGCCACAGCTCACCCGGGTCGAGTTAAAGCCTTCTTGGTGTAAGGGCTGTTGCGATTGTGCTGTGTGGCTGGAGTTCTGTTTATTCTTCAACACGCCCGCAACAGCAACTCCGACCACCCTTCCATCCCTGGGCAACCACAACCCTACCCATTAATCCCGGTGGTGTAAAACACAGCACAGATTCGAGGTGACAGGGCTGCATGTGGTTGGTAGCCGTGACGGCCGCGACAAGAGCAGAACCCTCCGAGTGCTGCGCAGCCATTATGAAGTAACTGACCTATATGAAACTGCTACCATGGTTCACAAATGTATTGTCAGGTTCCAGCCTCTAGCTGTTCTCTGATTGTTCTAAATACTTGACAAACTGAAGCCTTTTCACTTTCCGTTGAAATTGCCTCATCTCCCTGTCAGAGCGCCATGGGGGACTCCATTACTTTTCTGACTTCTCTCCCCTCGTGACAAGTCATTTAGCTGGCTTCTTGTTGTGAAGGCTGTCCATGTCAAATTAGCCAGGGCCCCTATTGTCCTTATTACCACTTGGAAAGCCATCATGAGTAATGCTACGGGGTCCCTCAGTTGTCATCATTTGTCAGAAAGAAAGGGAGTGTGGTTACATATAGCTGACAGGTAATTTCAGTGTCTACAATTACACCAATTAGTCTTGTCATAAACAATTCGATAAATGCACACCAATACAAACAGATAAACACACCAAGGTCTCTCACTATTAATGCTGTGTAATGGGTAAATCAGTGATATGATGCTCTGTTTTATTTATTTTTTTTAAGCTATCCTCAGCTGTGAGCTGGCACTTGCTACCTGGTCAGCACAAATTGTACTATCTCCTTTCATTAGCTCATCACCACAAGGAAATTTGAAAGGCTGTGACAAAATTCATTTGGAGGAGAGGGAAAGAGCAGATTGTTATAACACCTGCTTTAGGCAAGACTATGGCAAAGGTTTCCATTTTGTCCGTTCTGGACAGCAATGTGCTTTTATGTTCACCATTTTGGGCTAAAGCACCAACGTAAGAAATAAGGAACATGATATGCCAAAAAAAAAAAAAAAAAAAAAAGCCTGCTCCCAAATATACTCGTCAGCACCTATATATTCAAAAAGCCTGTGGATTTTCTCAAGTGAAATGATTATACTTCCCTTCAACCAGGGATTCCCACGGTTTAAGAAGTACACCTTAAAAACATATCTATCCATGTTCAGTGTCAAAGTGACTTATGCTCTCTGGTGTTCACAGGGATTTGTTTAGTAAAGGCATCAACACAGTATTTCTCGTCTATGAACTTAGCATGAAGGTGATTAAGACCCAAGCGTGGCGTGCTGGTTTCTTCCCATATTCTTGAGATACCAGGGAGTGAGCCTGTTTGAACACAACACTCTCTGGGAGCACTCTGTAGTGACATCGCACTCAGTATTCAACCCTGAATGAAGCACCGTTAACTCTGCTCTTCTGATCCACATAAATAAATGCTCAAGACTCAACATCTCGAGCGTCCACTGCACCCTGTCTGTTTGCTGACCGCAATCTTAAGTGATGGCTGAAAAACCCAACACAAGGATATTGTTGTAGGAAATTGCTCTTGGCAACTATTTGTTCAAGCTCAAGATTTCTTTTTTTTTTTTTTAAACCAACACTAAGAACCCACCAGAAAATAGGACAGGTCTCCCTAATGAGTAATCTATTTTAGCACAGTCTTGTCTAGGCATGACAGTTTACTGAGAGGCTTGAAAAACTCGTAATTACCAGTGTTACAGGGCAATTAATGTATATTACACTGCACTACTCATGGCAGCAACTGTCATTTTCTCAATAAAAATGAGTACTCTTCAGCGAAAGGTGACATTAATTGGGACTTTAATGACTATGCAGAGGAGCTGAAGCCAAATATGAACAAAACAGCGATTCAATGAGCGACTTCAGAAACGAGAAAATTGTACTAAAATGAGATTAATTGCTGTTTAGAAAAAGGAAAGAACCTAAAAAGCTATTAAATTGCAGGGTTTGGGTGCCCGGGTGATGGTTGTGATGTTAATCTTGCATTCTCACAGCAGGCAAATATTCACTAAATTCAGAGCCTTTTGACAGCAGGAAAAATCATGTATGCTTAACTTCAATCCATCAAAAATATATTTCAGCTTTTATCAGTGTTCTAAATACTTCTGCAATTTCAAAAATTACTGCTCCATTCCTTGGCTGTCATCATGCAAATGTGAACACTGTCAATATTGCTATGAAAAATTTCCCAGCTTCAAAAGGCCTACTTCAGTGATAAAGAAAGAAAAACGTGAAGATTAGAATTGCAAAACACACACTACTAATATAACAGAACTCAAACAATAAGAATTTAATGTTTAAGTTGTGGAAACTGCTAAAATAGAAAATGATGGGGTGGACCTATTTTTTTTTTTTTTTGGTAGAAAAATCAAAGAAAAATAATTCTGAAATTCTTTCAAGGCTTGGAACTTTATGCTTAATTAATCATCACCGATAATTAGGACCAAATTTTGCAGCTTGACTTCAGATGCTGTGATTGTTAATACTGCTCTCTAGTTTTTATAGCTTCTATCCTTGTTCTTTAAGACAATTATATAATTGCCTTACTTTATGGCCTTTTCAAATATCATGATGATTATATATACAAAACACAGCACTTAAACTTTGACATGTAAGAGGGATAAACAGATTTGATAACTCTGAAGTTACATACTCTTTAACTTTTTTTTAAATTAAGAACAGTAACTGTGTTTTTGCTAAAGAGGGAGTTTTCAGCAAAGTCTGGACAGAAATGCAGCACTCACAATAGAGCCCCCATAGAAAGATCAGGCCTGACTTCAGAATACTATGCACTTTCCTACTGCATAAGCAATTCTGTTTGTTCTGCGTGTTAATATTTAACGAGCCTTCTCATCTACAGTTTAGGTCAGGGCTCAAGACACATTAACACACATATAATTCTGGCCATACTCAAGAACCACATCCACTAAATGATGGGGGAGGGGAAAGTGTACTTTCCATCTTCAAATCAATGATAAACCCTGCCTGTTCCACAAATCCAGAATTACAAATCACCTGACCTCCATTAGGAAGACTGGTTATTGGCCACTTGTCTGCCAGAATATTCTAACAGGACCGGCTGGGGGAGAGATCCACAACCACACCCATCTGTAAGTCTGTTCTCAGCAAAAGAAGATGTGCTGAGTTTTCTCTTCCAGCTGTGCTGTTCACTACCCACGTGCTTTCTGGAGTTCTGGATCTAAGCGTGAGAGTAATCATCTTGGTAAAACAAGTTGCTTTCAGGGTCCAGCAGTTTCCTAGTATTACCTGCTCCTCCTTTTCCTTCAATTTTCCCTCTTGTATCTGGACTTTTATGTTAACAGCACAATCCTTCCTCAAGAGTCTAACAAATGTCCTTTTTAGTCCTCTTTTGGGGGGTGAAAAGGAGCCTTTGTAATTCATTGTGCCATTTCAAAAACTAAGCTTCTCTCATACCTCAAAAACTGCTTTATTTTAAAGACAAAAAATTCACCCAGCTCCCCCTAACAGTCTTTTCAGGCAGAGCCCTTAGAGAAGACAGGTGCCTTTGGCTAAATTATCTCTACTGACAAACCATTCACATAAATTTGCTTTCTCTAAAAAAAATAATAAAAGCACATGTCAATAGTTTGATTCCATTTTGTCTATGCAAATACCATTGATAAAAATTTCAATGGAAGTTTTCAGGGAGTGGAAGAGTTCCAAACTAGGTATTGAAACGAGACGCAGGAATAGGATACTAATTCACCAAACTTGCCAAGAATGATCTAACCCAGTAGCCATACAAAGGCAACTGCAAACCGTGTACATGATCCCAGATAATCCCTTATACTGTATCTCTAGGATCTCATCTCCATTCTGCAGTTGACTGTGTGTGAGGCACCATTTGGGGCTCCAGGTTTCCCGCTTGCAAAATGGGAGCAACTTTGTCATGCTAGATTTGCTGCATGTGAACTCAGTGCTGAGCGTTTGGCAGAGGCCACCAGCTCCAGGAATGTTAACGCTTGGAAGAAACCGCTGGGGAGAGTGCCTACGGTGGAGGTACTTGATACTGTTGTTCAGTTGCTGAAATTCTTTACCCTGCACAGTCACCACGATGGTGCTAAGCGAAAAGCTGGTCACATTAAATTATGGGAGATGCTTGCACGAAAAAGCAAGAAGCGTTGCTCTCTCAGCTCAGGCTGAAATTCCATTTTTAACCACACTATTATTGTGCACAAATATCAGAGGTCTCTCTTCCAAAATACTACTCAGTGGATTAAGTTTCTTATTTTAGCCCCACCTAAGGTTGAAATGTACCACCATGTCCATCAATTTCACAATTGACAGACCGCGTTTAAGCTGGGAATAGTGACAAGTTATGGGGACTTTTTTCCTCCTCTTTAAAAACAAAAAATCAATTCCAGGAGATTAGTAAGATGCGTTTTTAGATACATACCCTCAGAACATTATAAACTCAGTGAGAAGCCAAACTGGAATATCTCAAGTTTGGAAGATGAACAATATTTTGATGTGCCAAGGCTAATACATTATATGTTTCGAGTCTTACTATTAAGACCTGTAGCAACTGTTTTAAGAGATGAGTAGAGATGAAACAAATGGTAAATGTTTATTCAGTCACACAGTTCTGAAAGAAAACAACTGTTAATTTGCATTAGCTTGGGATCACTTAGCAGACTGCTTTTTGAGAGAGATCACCTCTCAGCAGCCCATAAAAGAGGAAGCTTTCATTGCTCCCCATTTACCTGCTCCAACTACAGGATATTTCACTTAAATTTATTGTCTACCTACCGCTGATATTCAACAAATTAGCACTCACTTCAAAACAGATAATGTTCTTTGTCAGTTAGTTTGTGGAGCAGAAAGTGAACAGGCCAAATACCTAGAAGTTACTGCAGGCACATACAGCCTTATCTACTCCACCTTCCAATCTAGACAATTCTAGAATGATGAACTTGAGGAGCCTTCTGAATCATCACATAATTCATATTTACTATCACTCTGGGGCAATCAGGAAAGTTATCCTATAGGTTACAGAATCTAAACTATCCAAATGCAAGGAAATCCTACCGTGGAGGGGAACATACTCCAATTTCACTGTTAGTTAACTTCCCCCCACTTAAAGAGGCTGGGAAAGTAAGAGAAAAGCCACAGGAGTTACCTGGGCTGGGGAGGGTCTGTGACTCAGGGGAAACCTTTGGAGAGTCCTTGGCCTTCCTGCAACCCCAGAACTGTCCAGCCAAGGTAGGAATTCCTAGGACATCCTCTCTCATCTTCTCTCATGAATTTGTAAGACTTTGGAAAAGCTGAACCAATGGAAAAATCATAATTAAGAGCTTGCCTTGAAAGAAAGACCAATTAACCCTAAACAAACAAACAAACAAACAAAAAAGAGAGAGAAGAAGATCCTTTAAAAGAAGAAGGAGAAGGAAAAGAAGGGGCCAGTGCTATGGCATAGTGGGTTAAGCTGCTGTCTACAACGCTGGCATCCCATATGGACTCCAGTTCGAATCCTGGCTGCTCCCCTTCCAATCAAGCTGCCTGCTAATGTGCCTGGGAAGATTGGAAGACGGCCCAAGTCCATGGGCCCCTGTACCTACATGGGGGACCCAGAGGAAGGAAGCTCTTAGCTCCTGCCTTCAGCCTGGCCCAGCCCTGTTGTTGCAGTCATTTGGGGAGTGAACCAGCAGATGGACGATCTCTCCATCTTTCCCACTCTCTTTGTAACTCTGCCTTTTAAATAAAATAAATGAATCTTTAAAAAAAATGGGTGATGGCCGGCGCTATGGCTCACTAGGCTAATCCTCCGCCTTGCGGCGCCGGCACACCGGGTGCTAGTCCCGCTTGGGGCACCGGATTCTGTCCCGGTTGCCCCTCTTCCAGGCCAGCTCTCTGCTGTGGCCCGGGAGTGCAGTGGAGGATGGCCCAAGTGCTTGGGCCCTGCACCCCATGGGAGACCAGGAGAAGCACCTGGCTCCTGCCATCGGATCAGCGTGGTGCGCCGGCTGCAGCGCACCAGACATGGTGGCCATTGGAGGGTGAACCAATGGCAAAAGGAAGACCTTTCTCTCTCTCTCTCTCTCTCACTGTCCATTCTGTCAAAAAAAAAAAAAAGAAAAAGAAAAAGAAAAAAATGGGTGACAAAGAAAAAAGCTGGGTGGGGAGGGCAACTCAAATTAAACCAAATAGTCAGAACATTTGAATATCTGAAATGAGATGGAGGACAAAGAAAGTTGGCCACAGCTGCCCTATGAATCTGGGATCAGTAGGAGGGGCTGATGGTGAGCTAGCATAGGAAGGAAAGGAAGGAAGGAAAGGAAGAGACTATCCGATTTCTCCCTCTATGTCTCATCTTGGGCCTTGTTTGCACCCGTCAGTGCAGTGATGTGAAGAATTTGTATTTCAGGAGTCTGAAGCGTGGGTGGTATAATGGGGGTAAGCTGCCTCTTGTGATGCTGGCATCCTATACTGGTGTGCCAGTGAGTGCTGGCTTTTCCAGGTCCAATCCAGCTCCCTGCTAATGTGCCTGGGAAAGCAGCAGGAGATGGCTCCAGTGCCTGCATCCCTGCCACTCCCATGGGAGATCTGGATGGAGCTTCGGGTCTCCTGGCTTTGGCCTGGTCCAGTCAAAGCCATTGCAGCCATTTGTCTGTCTCTCCCTCTCTGTGTCATTTGCTTTTTCAAAAAAATAAATCTTTAAGGGCTGGTGCCGTGGCTCACTTGGTTAATCCTCTGCCTGCAGCACTGGCATCCCATATGGGTGCTGGATTCTAGTCCTGGTTGCTCCTCTTCTAGTCCAGCTCTCTGCTGTGGCCTGGGAGAGCAGTGGAGGATGGCCCAAGTGCTTGGGCCCCTGCACCCTTATGGGAGACCAGGAAGAAGCACCTGGCTCCTGACTTCGGATTGGCATAGTGCTGACTGTAGTGGCCATTTGGGGAGTGAACCAACGGAAGGAAGACCTTTAAAAAACCAAATATTTTTAAAAATCTATTTATTTCAGAGCCCAGGTCAGAAATGATGGAATCTTGAACAAATAAGGGACAAAGTCACTGCCTAAGAAGGCCCAGGAACAGAAATACCTGTAATAAATGGTGACCCAATGAATAGTGTTAAGTTTCCAATTCCACTGGAAGCCAAACATGGTAGCAAAAAGTCACCAAAACAGTGATTTCCAATATATAAGCTTCCTTTCCAAGACAATACTACGATTGGACACTTAGATTTAAAGCTCCAGACAGTCTCTAAGTTTGTTTTTCCTTTAGATTTTCACTCTGTGTTACCACTCTTTCTACTGCTTGCTTCTATTTCCAATCTATTTCTAGTTGGGAGATACTTGTTCCATTGTTCCACTGTCTGCTTGCCAATGGCTGAAAGGGTTAAGGCCAGGAGAACTTTCACCTGTATTCTCAAGGGAGAATAGGAATACATTCTTTCTTGCCCTTGGTTTCTTGTTAGAATCTTAAATTTCATTTGACTATTGGTGGGGAGAGACCATTCTTTGCACACAGCTTTGTATGCATATACATTTTCTACTGACACTGAACTGCTACCTGCAATAGAATGAAGGGCAGGGCAGGGAACCACAGCAATTTAAGAACCTTCCACTTGGCAGCTGTGAGTGCTATGAAAATAACATCATTTTCATAAATATCTAAGCATTCCTATGGTATTGAGATGGGTAAAATCTCCTATCAACTACATGTCTGCCTATTTTAAAGCTATCAGTGCTCCCCCCATATATGCTTTCATCAGTAAAAAATAAACAAACCAAAACAAATGAAGTTCCTGATAAAAGCCAATACCAACGACCGTGGTTATTAGTAAAAATATTCATTTTGGGGACACTGAGCTAAGGCTTCAAATACCTAAACCAATCAGACTGTGTTTCCCTTATCCAGTCCCACATGAATTTTAGAGGCTTATTTATTTATTTTAATGTCATAGGACAAAAATACAAAAAAAAAATTGAAGGCTTTGGTATTTTATATTAGCAAAAGGTTGAATGCTTTTTCTTATCCTATAATTTTTTATGTTTTAAACTTTTGCACTGTCCATCCAATTAGCCCCAAAGCTTCAACTATTGGTCTCTGTGGCTTTTCCTAATTAGTTCAGTAGGCCCCTATCTCCATTTTTACCAACTGAATTGTAAAATTGGGCTTCTTTTACAGTATAGTTGTTAGTCGTGAGAGTTTTGGAACTGGCGATTCAGGAAGTTAAAACAGGAAGAGATTTTTCAATTGGCGCAGCAGCTTACTTTCTTAAAACTGTCCTCACTTGGAATAAGGACAGCTGGATCAGAACTTGCCTCCTCCTACAGATGGAGCCAAGTCACTGCCTCGGGAGTACCCACTGTAGCATGCGCCTGCGGCTGCTACAGCACTGCCACCCTCGACCCCACCCACACCACAGACTGGGAGCTCCTTGAGGGAAGCACTCACGTTCATCCACTCACCCTTGGACACTGGCCACACAGTAGATGCTAAATCACCATTCTGCTGCGTAATAAATGAGGACATCCTGGCTCTGACACTAATGAATTAATCTTGGATCACTCACTTTGTCTTTCTGAACTTTGGCTTTCCTTTCCATTAAAATGCCTTCAGTTTCCTAGACAAGGAATGGTGAGGCTCCAAAAAAAAAAAAAAAAAAAAAGGAAGAATGTGGAAGTTCAGAAGAAAAGCAGCAGATTCCTACAGCTGTTGCTAATCATGACTATTTAGAGTTATATGATAAAATGGCACTGTACACTGGGAGGAACTAGAGAGACTCCTGATGGTGTCAATAGTTTGACAAGGAACACACGAAAATCTAGTTTTCTTAGAATTCTAAGATGTTGGGTCTGAGCTACACAGTCCCCTGCCCCACACACCGTTCCTCTCATCTGCCATGTTCCCCAGGCCACCACCACAAACCAACACAGTTCTTTGCTTGGTTCTGGATCCTGTTTAGGAAGAGGTGAAGGAAGTGCTCAGGTGACTGGAGTTGGAAGCTTTTACACAGATGCATTTCATTATGGCAACATAATGCTTCTGCAGAGGGCAGCCCAGCTCAGATAAAAGGCAGGATTCTGCAGAGGTGGCCAAAAGGTCAGGTGGAAAACTAACTGCTCACTGGTCCCCCATCTCCAACACCAATGCCCCTTACATCTCAGACTACCTACTCCTACACATCACTGAGCCTCCCTTCTCTCAATGGCCTTGTAAAAAGAACAGAATAAACAGGAGAGAATGAGAGCGGGACAGGACACATGGATACAGAGTTGTTTTGGAGCTACGAAGTTGGACCTAACAAAACTGCATGGGCCTACTTAAAGGGTGCGCGCTGTGGTACAACAGGTTAAGCCACTGTTTAGAATGCCTGCATCACATATCAGAGTGCCTGGTTCAAGTCCTGGCTACTCCGCACTTTTTTTTTTTTTTTTAATTTGACAGGTAGAGTCATAGACAGTGAGAGAGAGAGAGAGACAGAGAAAGGTCTTCCTTCCGTTGGTTCACCCCCCAAATGCCTGCTACAGCCAGAGCTATGCCAATCTGAAGCCAGGAGCCAGATGCTTCCTCCTGTTCTCCCATGTGGGTGCAGGGCCCAAGCACTTGGGCCATCCTCCACTGCCCTCCTGGGCCATGGCAGAGAGCTGGACTGGAAGAGGAGCAACTGGGTCTAGAACCCAGTGCCCATATGGGATGCCGGTGCCGCAGGCAGAGGATTAACCAAGTGAGCCACAGCGCTGACCCTACTCTGTGCTTTTAATCCAGCTTCCTGCTGATAGGTCTGGGAGGTAACAGATGATGGCCAAGGTACATGAGTCCCTGCCATCCACGTGGAAGCCTGGATGCAGTTCCAGGCTCCCAGCTTTGGCTCAGTTTAGCCCTGGCTGCTGCAGCCATTTGGGGGAATGAACCAACAGATGGAAGATTCACTCACTCTCTCTCTTTCCTTTATGTCTCTGTCTCTCCCTGTCCCTCACTCTGCGTTTCAAATAAATAAATAAACAAATAAATATATCTTTAAAAACAACAATGAAAAGCAGAAACAAGAACCACTGTTCAAGAATTGATATAACAGCTTCCCTACTTCTAATGTTCAGACCTCGTAACAGAGCTAGCGGAATTCAGACTGAATGGTGCCAGAGACTTCACAAGATAGCATTAATCCAGTGCAGAATGAATAATTTCCACAGACAGCTGAATTATTTGAGAATCTATACAAGTAACTGAGACTTCAGAAACCCTGGCGAGCTTAAGTGCTACATGAGCCATATGTCCCCAGTTCCCTAAAAAGACGAAAGGCACCGCAGGTGAATCCAGTGTGAGGATTATTTTTAAATCAGTAGAGCAATACAAACACATTGTTTGCTTTCTTCTCATCTGGTTTGCCTTAATCACAAACTAAAAATTCATTTATAGTGCTGTATACAAATGCCATATTTATATCAGTATCATATGCTGCCAGCTTGAAATCGTATACATTAAAATTAAGAACAGAAATCCAAGTTAATGGTCAAAGACAACCAATAACAAAACCACTAAATTCCAGTTGTCAAACATCATTTAATATGTATATTCCGGGCTTTTTTGTGTGTGTGGGGAACAGTAATTATTAAAACTAAAGTGATATGAGTGAGTGTTTACGACTTCCTATTGAAAAGCCCAGCTTGAGAGCATTCATTTCGGCTGAAGAAAATCATGTGGCCATCTCTGTGCGATGGCCTAGTGACTTTATATCCTCTTGTCAAACCTCAGCAGTTTTATTTGTAGTGATACATGCTGGAGAAGGTTGGAGGTTAAAGTTGATAGGAGGGGCAACAGGAAAATCAACCAAAACCTTTCAAGAGATTACAACCTTTAACATATTTGGGTCTGTTGGCAGTTTTTGCAAACTTTACAAGTCTGTGGTTGGTGGTGTTTTTAAAACACCGATCCTCAAATGAGAGGTCAGATGGCTCCAGTAATTGCCCTTTTACTTTGAAATAACCCGGGGTGGCTAATGTACCCAGAGTTTATTGCTGCTTTTTTTTTTTTTGTAATTAAATCTAAAACTGGAAATATCTGCTTCTTTTTCATGTATGTGAGATTTGGGAAAAGTGAAATTACTAACTCTGAATTTACTATTTGGTTCCCAAAGCTGTTGTAAGAAAAAAAAAATAACCAATCAACAAAGAAAAAGGAAAATGGAAAATCAAAGGCGTCTGCCGGAAGCAAATTTTGTATGGGCCATGGGGCAAGCAGACATTTCACTAGTGTGCTGGTGTCTGTCCCCCAGAATGCTCACTGTCTTACTGGTCTCCTGCTGAACAGACAGATGCATAGCACATCTCTCAGCAGAGAATTACAACAAAGTCACAAACTAAGACCCATCCATGCCTGCAAAAACATCCCAGTGAAATTCCTGTTTTCCTCATCTTGGCACACACTGGTTTCCCTAAGGGAAGTCCCTGAGTTACATTTTTCTAGTTACCTATCATCAGATGTGTGTTATGTGCCAAGAACTGGACATGACAGAGACACAAAGACAGATAGGTGAGCTCGCTTAGTCCTAAGATTACAGAAAGGGCTCATTTTACAAATGAACTAAGGGAAAGATCAGAGGAATCGAGATTTCTCCAAGGTCACAGGGAATAGGGTCACACAAGAATAAACTTAGCTCCTACCTCTGCTGCTCCCATACCTACAACCCTTTCTGTTTGCTTCTCCTGATGCTTCTTGGGTTGTAAAGAGTGATTAAATGATTTCTAGACTATCCCCCCACTTCACGGCTGAAGTCTAATCATCATTGGCTGATTTTAACTCGCAGCACAGTATCCACCCAACAGCAAGGGAAGACTACATCAAGCATCAGGTGTGGTATCAGGGAAGCATGAGGTTGGGCTGGGTATAAGAATGTTAACCGGCTGATACTAAAGTAAAGATCTTATTACGGAGTTCACTGCGACTTACTGGGTCTTGGTTTCCTCCCTCGTAAAATTAGATAATATCTATGAGATAGCTGTGGAAAAGTGTCATATGTCTTATTTTTGTTGTCCGTTGTTTAATTCTAATGATTGAGCTCATACAGCTTTTCAAGGAAACAGAGACACTGACCTGTTTAGGTACACAAGAAGAAAACAAAACTTTGAGAAACAAAATCACCTATAGAAAGAACATAGAGTTAAATGAAAATCATAGGCCAATTGAAGCCATGTTGTAGTTGCCTCTTTTTTTTTTTTTTTTTTTGACAGGCAGAGTGGACAGTGAGAGAGAGAGACAGAGAGAAAGGTCTTCCTTTGCCGTTGGTTCACCCTCCAATGGCCGCCGCGACCGACGCACCGCGCTCGACCAATGGCAGGAGTCAGGTGACAGGTGCTTTTCCTGGTCTCCCATGGGGTGCAGGGCCCAAGCACTTGGGCCATCCTCCACTGCACTCCCGGGCCACAGCAGAGAGCTGGCCTGGAAGAGGGGCAACTGGGACAGAATCCGGCGCCCCAACCGGGACTAGAACCCGGTGTGCCCAAAGGCGCCGGCCTTTGGTGAACTCTTGTATCCGTACATAAATGCTTTAAAAATAAATCTACTTAGGAATGACCTGAAAGGCACATTACTGTCTCACTCAGAAATTTTTGTCTCAAGTGTTAAAGAAACCATCAATTTTTATTTAGAGGGATAATATCAGAAACATTTCTTCAAAACATTGCCACTCAGTGTTTAAGATGAGCAGTGGTTGAAACATTTTTAAAAGATGCACTAACTGCTAAGGAACTGTCAACAATTTGAAAATGTTTCTGTAACTTAATAATATATCCCATAAAGGTTCTTGATAGAAAATGTTTCCAATTTTCATTTTTTTAAAAATCTGAGAAGTGTGCATGAACCGGGTGGTGGTGGGGTGTTTCCCATCTACTGGTTCATGCCTCAAATGCCCAAAAAAGCTAAAGCAGGGAGCTGGGAACTCAATTTGGGTCTCCTATGTGAGTGGCAGGAATGAACCACTTGAGCCATCACTGCTGTTTCTCAGGGTCTGCATTAAGCAGGAAGCTGGATTCAGGACCCAGAGCCAGGTATGGAACCCAGGTACCCCAATTTGGGATATGGGCATCTCACTCATTATGCAAAATACTTGCCTATTTCCAACTTTTAGCAGCACCTTGTTTTCCTTTACTCACAAGGTATCTAGCTGTATACTAACTGTATATATATATAATAAGTAAAATATATAAGTGAACATATATATTAGATACAGTATGCATATGCAAAAGTGATTTGCATGCAGTGGATAATTAGGTTTGTTTTTATTTTTTATATTTGACATAGATGAAGCATCCAGGGAAAGAATATAGCACTACAGAAATCAGAAGGCCTCAGTTTAATTGGAGTACAGATATTGGTAAACTGGACATTTAACATTTCTGCCCATATTTAACAGAGAAGTATAGATGTCTTTAATATCCTATAAATATTTTCTCTTTCCCATCTCTACTAAGTTCTGTTCCTTCTCCATCCATATTTGAATTTCAGCAATAACCTCCCACTTGGTTTCCTTTAAAAGTTGCTCCTATATTTGTACTCCCCCAAACCAGCCAATCAACAAACTCCTAGAAACCAAGCATCTCTAGTTGGTCTTCCATTGTGGCTCAACAATATTTCTAAATTTCAAATGTAAGCATATCAGCAACTTGTTCAAACAAAAACTCTATTTGTACTTCTTCGGAAACACTATGTGAATCTCTGGCGGCACACGTGGCTTTTCTCTGTCTGTATCCCATTGCCTATGTTCTAATTATATTAAAAAACTTTCTGCAGCTTCCACTCTGCCAGGCGTCTGTGCCTCTGCACCTGTCATTCCTTCTGTGTGCAACACCTTTCCCCATCATATGTCCTGCAGCTCTAAGTGAAGGTCCGTATGAACTAGCTTCCTGAACTTGCACTCCGTGGACCTGTGCACATCTCAGTCCCAGCATTTTTCATCCTGCAGGTGCTGGTTTATCTGCCATTAACTGCTGGTTAACTGGTCTGAGTTCCTCATCAGAACCAGCTCATCGAGTACTGAAACTGTTTTGGGGAAATTCTGTACTCAGAGGCTTAGCATGGTGTCTCCTTTATGGTGGGCTCTTAGTAAATTCTGCTCAAAGTTTATCTGAGTGATGGAATTAAATGAATGGAACGCTAAAGATAGATTTAAAGGCATGTGACAGGTAAGTCATGTTTCTGTTTTTACTTCCCAAATATTTACAGATATTTCCAAATGCATGCATCATTAAGCAGGACCATATTATTGTGTGAAGACCATAATTTCTAGTCCTTTTCGTCCAGTGATGTGATTTGGAGCAGACAGTGAGATGGTAGATGAGAATCTATAAAATGACTCAACTATCTTAGAGAAAGTCTTAGTATACAACAACCACAACAAAAACTACTGCCTAGTACAATAGAACTTTTCTAAGTCTCTGTTTTCAAAACTGTATTTCCCTTAAAATTGTGCTTTTTATTTAGAAATCATACACACAATTTATTTAGCTCTTAAAATGGAAGCATGGGAATACCGAGTATTCATTTATTCCAAAGACTTCACAGATACAGTAAAATTAACTGTAAAGCACCCAATAAGAACTGATATGACAACTACAGCACAGTTACCAACACAACCTTTACATACACTGCTGAGTTCTACCACCAGACAATATTTTATGAATATTAATTTTATTATAGTTTGAGAGGCAGAAAGAAAAAAATATTTTAAATGAGTTAATTTAACTGATATGAATCAACTCGACAGTTAGTGCACATTGACTAAGAGCTGTGAAAATGACACATTCACAATTATTGACAGACACATAATCTGTATCAATAATAGAATAATGATGTGGATGAGGAAGCAAACTGTAAAAGTTTCTATAGTTTAACATGCTCTCCAGTGAACCATGTATATTTTTAGAAAGCACAGTTATTTAATATAACAGCAAAGCTAGAATTAGATTATACAGACTATGATGCATACCAAAGTTGAACAAATTCTTAAACAAATTTAAAAGAGGGCATAATAAACTAATTCTGACCAGCATCGTGTCTTTATGAGTTCAGTATTTATTGGAGTGGGTGTTTAATGGAAAATAATGATAAACTTACTTATCTTTCATAGGTTCTAGTCCTGTGCTGACAACAAATGAGGCATTAGGTTTAACATAAACATTTTTGCCATGAAAATGAATCACTGCTTTTACAAATGCTTGAGAAACTCTGTTTTTTTCCCCCTTTTAGTTTTATTATAATGCACCAGAAACCTCTAATGCTTAAACTGTAATGTATATACTGGCTGGGCTGTCACTGTCATAATCTAGTCAGTCACAGACAGTGAAGTATACAGGCAGTAAGAACACAACCTCTCTGCTGAGTTTGGGACAGACGTACACGGCAGCAGTCAGGTCAGTGGCCATATTCCATAGAAACGTCATGCCACAGCCCAAACATTCCAGGCCACAAATCACACGTGTGTTAAACAGAGCTGTACACAAAACGGCAGTACATTTGAAGGCCATTTCCAAAGTCACAGCCTGAGATTGAGGGGCAGAGAAACCCAATTTTGGAATGCAATTTAACTCAAGCATGTATCGGGATTTATTTCAGCTGCCCAGAAACACCTTCCCTAATCATGTCACCAAGATTTAAATTAATTGCTGGTGCCGTGGCTCAACAGGCTAATCCTCCGCCTTGCGGCGCCGGCACACCGGGTTCTAGTCCCGGTCGGGGCGCCGGATTCTGTCCCGGTTGCCCCTCTTCCAGGCCAGCCCTCTGCTGTGGCCCAGGAGTGCAGTGGAGGATGGCCCAAGTGCTTGGACCCTGCACCCCATGGGAGACCAGGATAAGCACCTGTCACCTGGTTCCTGCCATTGGATCAGCGTGGTGCGCCATCCGCGGCAGCCATTGGAGGGTGAACCAACGGCAAAAGGAAGACCTTTCTCTCTGTCTCTCTCTCTCTCACTGTCCACTCTGCCTGTCACCAAAAAAAAAAAAAAAAAAAATTAAAAAAAAAGATTTAAATTAATTAATTAATTCATCCATTCATTCATCTAGGTTTTTTTTTCTCTTGCCTTTTCTATCATAACATAAGTTCTCTAAGGACAGCGTTCCTAGCTGTCTCGTTCATTGCTGCATTCTTGATGTCCACAACAGTGAACACAGTAGATGCTCAGGAAGAATCTGCCAGGGGCCGGCGCTGTGGCATAGTGGGTAAAGCTGCTGCCTGCAGTGCTGGCATCCCATATGGGTGCCGGTTTGAGTCCTGGCTGCCTCACTTCTGATCCCACTCTCTGCTGTCGCCTGGGAAAGCAGTGGAAGATGGCCCAAGTCCTTGGGCCCCTGCATCCACGTGGGAGACCTGGAAGAAGCTCCTGGCTGCAGATTGGTGCAGCTCCAGCCGTTGCAGCCAGGAGTGGGAGTTGGGAAGTGAACCAGTGGATGGAAGACCTCTTTCTCTCTCTCTCTCTGTAACTCTGACTTTCAAGTAAATAAATAAATCTTAAAGAAAAAATGAGTCTGTCGAAGGAGTGAAGAAATTATCCTGTCCTTTGAGGGGTGTATACTATTTTGGCACATTAGGGCATATAGGCCATCCTGGGCCGTATTGAGGAGAACCAGACCACCTGATGCAGTCAGAGAGTTATTCAGGCACAATAATCCTCAGGCTTCTTAATCAAACACGGGAAGCACGTTCCTGGGACTGGTTGACGTTTGCTCCTCTAAGAAGAAACCAGGAGAACCCACAGGCTTGTGAGTATGGACCAGAGAGTATGGGGGAGGTCCTTGGTAGCCAGTGGCAGTTTACAATGAAACAGATGATGTCTGAAATGCCTGCAAGGAAGGTGGGCCTTCTTTGTTATCACCCCGCACTCTGCCAGGTTCCTAGTGGTTGGTGATGGAGTGCATGAAGGCCAGTAGCTTTCAGTGACACAGTTCAGAGACTTTCTACAACAAACTTAATTTATTTAGAATAAAAAAAAATGAAGTATTTGTGTTTGTCACACACACTAGGACACGGAGCTGCAGGTAATGCTCACTCCACAGCTAGGCTCCTGACCTCACAGGTGGCAGGGATCCACGGACAGAACATGGAGAATGCAAGGGATGAGTCTGGGCTGCTGTATTTGATTCGATTAAAAGATGAAGCTCCACACTGTGGACTTGATGCTGAAAAGGAATGTCGAGGTACACGGCATATCCTTAACTCGTTAGGCCAAGGACCCTTCAACTTTACTGCACCGTTCCTGAATTCTGTTCTAATTTGCTTCAAACACAGCATCTACCTCTTGTCTGAATATACACCAGCAGTGTTTAATGACTCATAATAATAATTGCTGGCACACACTGAGGAATTAATTTGTACTGAGCATGGTTCACAAACAGGAACCCTTTTAACTCTCAAAGCAGTCATCTGAAGGCTACTATTATCCCCACTATTGAGATGAGGAAACTGAGGCTCAGAGAAGATAAGGGACTGGGCCAAAGTTTCACAGCTAATACTTAGCAGCAGAGCCAGTCTGCCTGGGTGGCTTCCTGGCTCCACGACCACTGTATTCTCTTTCTAATATGCCCACTACATTGCTCCTCAAATGGCCTTTTTAAAATAAAAATACAGGGGCTGGCATTGTGGCACAGCAGGTTAAGCTGCTGCCTCTAAAGGCAGCATACCATATGGAAGTGGCAGTTTGAGTCACAGCTGCCGCACTTCTGATCCAGTTCTCTGCTAACGTGCCTGAGAAAGCAGAAAATGGTCCAAGTACTTGGACACCTACCACTGCATGGGAGACCCAGATGGAGTTCCTAGCCTAGTCTTAACCATCATAGTCAATGGGAGAGTGAACCAATGGATGGGAGATATCTCTCTCTTTTTCTCTCTCTTACTCAGCACTGTTTTTTTTTTTTTTAAATTCAAAGTAGAAAATGTGAGTGTCTTAAGGGCAATGGATTTAATTCATTCAAAATAATTCACTATGACTATCAAATAAATAAAATAAATCTTAAAATAAAATACAATCACTTTACTTCTCTAATTGAAATATTTCAAAGGCTCCCTGACACTCAAATGATTTCTCTGAATTCCCTTTATGACTGAGCTCATCTAGTTTCTCCAGTCTCACCTTCTCTGTATCTTGGCACACAATTTGCCCTTCAGAAATACAAAAGTACCTGCAATTACCCAAATACATTATGTCATTTCATATTTCTGCACCTTTGCATCATATAACTCAATCTTTTAATGAATTACTTAGCAAACTTTTGTATTTTTCTTATAACCTAGCTCATGGGTCTTTATTACTCACTCTGCTTTGAGTTCTATTCTGCAGACCTAAGGCAATAGTTACTGCACTTAACACACTAACATTCTTTGTTTTCATTTGTAAAATTTTCTAGATCGAATTTACTGAGGTTAAAGGTCAGGTTTACATTTGATCTAATGACTACCCCAAGTACTCAGCATATAGCATGTGTTAAATGCATACATGGATATGTGACAGTGAATTTCAGCAATCTCCTGTAGTTTTGAAAGAAAATTGATATGCATTTGGAAATGTTTATCCCATGCAGGTAAATGAACAACAGGAAGGCTCCAGAGGGAGGCCTCAACTCAAGCACATTGGGATCTCATAAGTCTACCACGGAGAATAAAACTGTGAGCAAGCAGATCAGAAAATAAAGCTGATTTTAAAAAGTTCACATAATCAATGTTGACATCAAGATTCTGTTTTATTCTATCTTTCTTTATCCAGGTTTCCCATGTGGAAGCAGGGGCCCAAGGGCTTGGGCCATCTTCTGCTACTTTCCCAGGTGCATTCCCAGGTGCATTAGCAGGGAACTGGATCAGAAGTGGAACAGCTGGGACTGACTCTGGGGCCCATATGGGATGCCAGCATTGCAGGTGGCAGCTTTATCGGCTATGCCACAATGCAGCCCCTCAAAGCATTTTTAAATATTGCATAAGATTAGAGCTAAGAACCTTTCTTTATACATCAGAACATGTCTTGATGTTTGTAGAAAGTTTTCATACCTCATTTTATGCACTACACTCTGTGTACTATGTTTAATATGCTTATTAGATATGAATTGACTTTCAACTTGTCTGGCCAAGTTGGGTCTCTGATGCTAGTCTAAATGAATGACTCACAATCGCAGTCCTTCCTTTCCTGGTAGCTCACATACATATGCTCTTTTTTGTAGGTACCTGAACACTGCTTTCTTTCTCAATTCAGAAAGGAATGTTTCCTAGATTACACATAAAAGTATATGGTTAAAATTTTGAATCTAATTTTTCAGTAAACAAATAAACAAAACCTACAAACTAAGGAAGTCTTTATTTTACTCAGAATGTTCTTTCATATTGCTATGAGTGAACTGTACCCACCCTCTACCCCCCAAAACTTGTGAAGTCCTGACTCCTAGTACTTGAGAAAGTGACTAATGGGAAAAAGGGTCTTTATAGATAGTTAAGTTATAACAAAATCATTGGGGCGGTCCTCATTCAAAATGACTGATGTTGTTACAGGAAGAAGAAATTTGGACACAGATATATAGAAAGATGATGTGAAGACACTCAGAGAAGATGGCCATCTGTAAGCCCCAGAATAAGACTTGGGACAAATACATATTTTTTAATGACTTATTTGAAAGTCAGAGTTACAGAGAGAGAGGGAGAGACAGAGAGATCTTTCATCCACTGGTTCACTCCCCATATGACTTCAAAGGCCACAGCTGGGCCAGGCTGAAGCCAGGAGCCAAGAGCCTCATCTGGGTCTCCCACTTGGGTGGCAGGAGCTGAAATCCTTTGGCCAACCTCTACTGTTTTTCCTAGGCCATTAGCAGGGAGCTGAATTGGAAGTAGAGTTGCCAGGACACCACCTGGTGCACATACTGTGGGCAAAGAAATTTCTGTTGTTTATGCCATGCAGTCTGTGGGACTTTGTTACGACAGCCTTAGCAAGGTAACACACCTAGAGATTATTGTTTTATTTTTCTGTTTTGGAAACTGGAAACATGCTTTCCAAATACAAAATTAATACTTTAGTTACTTGGTGAGGGCAATGAAACACTAGTCTTTACAATTTTTCATAGCGGCCATTTGGAGGGTAAACCAATGGAAAAAGGGAGACCTTTCTCTCTGTCTCTCTCTGTCTAACTCTGCCTGTCCAAAAAAAGAAAAAAAAAAAAAGATTTATACCTAATTGGAAATAATGCCAGAGTCAAAAATACTGTTGGTGAGGTTTCTGTTAAGGTCTTGTGCATGCACCAGGAGGACATTCCAGGTCAGCTCACATGCCTTTCCTTTTTATGCTGCTACATGAATTGCCTCTTAAAGGTGAAGGCCACACACAGGAGTGGTTCTGGGATATAAACTTTATTATTTGAAAATAATGGAATCAATTACTGCCATTTAAAATGCAGCAAAGTAAAGAGGAAAATCTCAATTTTCAATACTGTTTGATAAACTGGAAGATCTGGTTATACTGGGCCCATTATATCTGCTTGCCCACATGGGCTGACACTGAGAAGGGGTGCTCAGTGTATTAGTACTACTAGTTCTCACTACAATTCCCACGCTTTAATATTCACCTGGACCCCAGTATGCATCTCAGCTTCCATGTCAGACCTAAGGGATACACTTTGGGCTTACCAGTTAGAAGGGGTATGATTGGTCAGGGTGCCTGAGTAGATGCAGGATCCGAAGCCAGGAGCAGGGTACTTCATCCTGGTCTCCCATGCGGGTGCAGGGACCCAAACACTTGGGCCATCCTCCACTGCTGTCCGGGGCCACAGCAGAGAGCTGGACTGGAAGAGGAGCAACCAGGACTAGTACCCGGTGCCCCAACCGGGGCTAGAACCTGGGTTGCCAGCGCCGCAGGCAGAGGATTAGCCAAGTGAGCCATGGCACTGTCGAGTATCTGCTTTTAGAAAGTAACAAAGTGGTAGCCCAATCCCTCACCTGATCTCACTCATCTTCCACCACTGATCTGACTGTCATTACCTATCTACCAGTGGTTTCCAAGAGGACATAGGTATGAGATGCAAAAAGTGACCTTTGGTCAAGTAAGCTTAAGAAATGTAGACTTAAACAACGATAAACATGTTTCCTTGACTCTTAGAACCTTGAATATTCTACATAGTAGGAACCATTTTCCAAAATTATTTGCCCAGCCTTCGATTTGGGGAACACTTTCAGCAAATAGTCTTATGTGAAACTTTGATCTCATCAAGTACTTTTTCCATACAAAATAAAATTAGTTTTTTTTAATGTGTGGATTTGGTAGTAAATATAGCATTTAGATGGATATTCAAGTAGAGTTTCTTAAAAAAGACTGCATAATATTTCAACGGGAATATTAATTTCTTAATTTTTGTTGGACGTGATATGTGCAGAGATAGCCAGTGCTATGGGTTTTTAAATTCAATAAAATAGTTCTGTATAATTTTCAGTAATCAAAATAGAAATAGGAGGATGCATACTTATTTCCAGTTGGAGCCAAGATGGCATCTCCTACTTTACTTTAAATTTGCTAACATTTGGAATATTTGCATAATTAATTTTGAAGCTTGATACTTGCCAGTAATAGATAAAATATGTTATAGTGCATATTTCTTATGAAGGATTTGACAAATTAATCATAATACCCTCTTCAAACATACTAATAGGCACATGAAACAATACTAATCGTTATTTCTTTTTAGTTGCTATTATTTCTCTAAGAAACTGCAGTGAGCCTCCCAGAAAACAAAAGTGAGGTAGACGGGATGGCCTATTTTATTTCCTTCACATAGCAAAATTTAAACCCTCATTCTTGCTATCTCCATGACATACACGTTAGATTTGCAACATTCCTCCCAAGTGTCAGAAACTTTGGGAACACTGAATGATGTACCATGGACAATTTGTGTTAACACTGGTATATGATATTTACATCTTAATATATTATACTTGTTCAGAATAAATCCATTTATTTGTTCAACAAACATTTACTAACAGCCTATTATGTGTGGGACACTGTTCTAGACTTAGGGAGACAGGAAACAAAACAGACATCCTTGCCCTTGTGGAACTATTATTCTAGTGTGGCAAATGAAATGAGCTCATGTTAGAAGGTGCAAGAGATTATGGAGAAGCACAACAAGGAAGGTGGGCCTGAGAAGGTGATGTTGTATCCGACATATGGCAGTGAGCCACGTATGTACCAGTGGAAAGCAACAGTGTGCAAAGTGCCTGGGCAACAATGAAGCTGGCAAGTTTTAGGAAGAGCAGAGGTCACCGTGGCTGCTGAAAAGTGAGAGAGGATATGGTGGGAGACGAGGTGAGAGCTCTGTGCAAGCAGAACTGTGCAGGGCCATGAAGGCTGACAATGGTCTAATCCAGGTCACTAAGGCACCAATGAAATGATTTTTAGCAGGGGATTAACAAGAACTGATTTATATTTGATGATCTGGACACTGTAAGGAGAAAGGACTGTAAGAGGGAAAGGCTGGAAGCAGGAAGCAATTGAAAATTATTCCAGTAACCCAGGAAAAGAAATGATGGTAGCTTGGGTCAAGTGGCTGTGGCGAAGATGGTAAAAATGATAGGATTCAGTAGTATTTCCAGAAAGATCACAAGTGAACTGTGAGGAAAGGAGATAAGAATGGGTCCAAGGTATTTCGCCTAAGCCAATGGGAGGAGATGAGAAAGCCTTTAAGGGAATCTGGAATTCAGATTTGGTCATATATTCAAGCAGAGACGCTGAGTAGGGAAGTTGGATATATGGGTCTGACGTGCAGGGGAGAGGTTCGGGATGGACACAAAGCTTTGGGAAGAGGTGGTATTGAAAATCATGGATGAAATCACCAAACAAGAGAATACAGCTAGAGAAAAGAGGCAAACACTGAGCCATGGGAACCTCCAATATTAACAGAAGAGTTGGCAGAGAAGAAGTACCAATGGAGATGAAGACAGAATGGCTGGTAAAAATGGGAGAAAACTAAGAGCTGCGGTACTCTAGAAACCAAGTGAGGTCACGTTTCAAGGAGTCATCGGGAAGCGGGTCAACTGTTGCTGCTAGGTCGAGTAAGGATGGGATCTGAGTACAACCCACTACGTTTTACTGACAAAGTGACCTGGGTTGTGAACATGGTCTTAAATAATGCTATTCTCTTTATTAATAAGTATGAATTTATGGAACAATCCAAGAGATTCTAAGTGCCTCTTGTCTTTTCTAAACAAAGTCACCCCAAGCAGCTCCCTAGATGCACCTTCTTATTTGAGGAGGTACATTACCTCATATTGCTGGGTAGGACCACACAGATTCAGAGACTTTCACTAATGTCTAAGCAGTCTGTGGCTGCCCAAAGTCCTGTATAGTGGTTGGATCCCATAACTGTCTCATAGGGATGGACAGTCATTAATCAGACAGTAGTTGGATTATAACTGACTCGGGCTATTAGCGGGACACGATACAGGAGAGACTTAAAGAAAAAAGAGCAGAGGCCAGTGCTGTGGCACAGGAGGCTAAGCCTCTGCCTAAAGAGCACCAGCAGCATTCCATCTGGGCACTGGTTCGAGTCCCAGCTGACCCACTGCTGATCCAGATCTCTGCTCATGGCCTCGGGAAGCAGTAAAAGATGGCCCATGTGCTTGTGCCCTTGCACCAGTGTGGGAGACCTGGAGGAAGCTCCTGATTCCTGGCTTTTGGATCAGCCCAGCTCTGGTCGATGCGGCCATTTGGGGAGTGAACCAGCGGAAGGAAGGCCTTTTTCTCCGTCTCTCCTTCTCTATTTCTGTAATTCTGCCTCTTAAACAAGCAAATGAAATCTTAAAAAAAGAAAAAAAAAAAAAGGAGCTAGTAGAAGCCAGTTGTCAAAAAAAGGATTATTTTTTTAAAAAATGATTTTTAAAAAATATGTATTTACTTAATTTAAGAGGGAGAAAGAATGTGAACAGACTAGCTCTCATCAACTGGTTCACTCCCCAAACACCTCTAGGAAGCTGGGAAGTCAATTCAAGCTCCCTTGTGGATGGCAGAACCTAATCACCTGAGCCAGCACTGTTACCTCCCAGGGTCTGCATTGGTAAGAAGCTGGAGTCAGGAGCTAGAGGCAGAGATAAAATCCAGGCACTCTGATATGGGCTGTGGGCGGACTTCTCTAGTGCTAGGCCAGATGCCTACCACACCTCACAGCTCTTCTACGTAGCCTGCTGGTGTAATGACATGCAAAATAAAACCTCCTGGTGTACCCCCTTGTCATTTTCATACGCTAGTGGCACACTTTAGCAACTCATAGACAAATGTTACTATTTTCCAAATGGTCCTAATGTAATGTTAGCCTCAAATGCGATACTTGCTGGCTATGTTTAGACTCTAGATGGATCACTTCACTTCAATACTTTAGCAGAAGAGCAACTCAAATATAACAGGCAACAGTAGGGACAACCTAGCCAGTGCAACGTGCAGGAATAGAGGCATCAGAAATGGGAGTTGTTTTTAAATGCTTACAAAGTGTGTGAAGCATGTTTGACTGGAATCAGGGTGGCGCCTAGAGCAACATCTTGTGGTCTTACTCCAATGGCACGGGTCAGACTTCAGGATGAGAAGCCTGACTTTCCCCTACAGATAATGGACAATTTTTACTAACCAAAGTTTTAAAGATATCAGGATGGTAACCACAGCATCTTAATTCTATGCATAGCACAAAACCCTGACTACCCAAGGTTTGAACGGGAGAAGGAAGGGCATGGAGAGGCAGGTGTAGCGGGTAGCAGGTTAAGCTGCCGCCTGTGTTGCCGTCATCCCATATGGGCACTAGTTTGAGTCCTGGCTGCTTCACTTCCACTCCAGCTCCCTGCTTATGGCCTGGGAAAAGCAGTGGAAAATGGCCCAGTGCTTTCAAATAAATGAATCTTTAGAGAGGGTGGGAGCGGGGAGGGGGGGTGGGGTGGGGGGGAGAAGGGCGAGGATACTCAGAGATGGATGAGTGGCTGCCTGGACAGCACCTGACAGGAATGGCTTGGAACACACATGCAGCCAATCTGAGGGAACCCAAGAGAAGAGTCTGGGGAATAAATACTCCACTGGCACTTTCTTCTCAATCTCTGATCTCCTGCCATGACTTGCAGTGGCTGAACCCAACAGACAAGAGAGGGCAAAGGAGTCTGCCAACATGGCCACTGTGGCTGAGAAACCCAGGTCACAGAACAGAGCAGGATGAAGATAAGGCAAACAAAGGGGAAACGTACCATCTCAGCACCACACCATTGGAAGAATGATGTCGTAGCAGTAGGGAGGAAAAAAGACAAAATGAGGAGGGCTTGAATTATTAGAGACCAGGGCTTTTCTCGTTTTGAAGCCATTTAGGATCCAGCTCCTGCATCAGCGGTAGCTCCAGGTGGGTGGCTGTAAGGTTCCTTAGCCTTCCAGGGAGGAATTACAGAGTTGAGGCAGTGGGACAGGACGGAGGGGCAGAACCTTCCCAGTATCAAAGCAGCATGGCACAGGCTCCTGCCTAAGTGGCTGGGAAACAAAATGGGAGAATGTCAAGTTAAGTCAAGTCAGTGTTAAGTGGGTGGGGAAGTGGAGGCCGCCAGTACGAATGAGTATCAAGTTCCCAGGTGACAGACAGATGGACAAGAGAAACAAGCCAGTGGCTCTAGGGAAAAGCTCAGGGCAAACCCTGCAATCCCAAGGAAGAGGGAAAACTGAGGGACGGAAGGAAGGTAGTAAGGAACTACTTTTGAGAAAAGCGGAGAGATTTAGCAACGGCAGACAGAAACGGAGGCGGCTTGAAGAGGTTAAGTGTAGCAGACCTCTGCTTTCTCAGAGGGACTTGAAGCAAGATCTCACACTGAAAGAAACTGGTGACTAAATAAACTTTTTCTCTTAGACTGATGTGCAGGGTGCTATGACACATGCCTCTTTCTTAACACCAAACTCTTAACGACAAACCCTGTGACCAGGTGGCAACTTCTGTTCCTCATGTTCCCCTTAAAGCATCACAATTTCAAACTCTGTTCAGGTATGAATTTCTGAGGGATTGAATTGCGTGATTAGCCAATGTTTAGTACTTAAAAATGGAACTAGTGTTAGGTACTGGGAAATTAATCTTAAATATAATTCACCCCAAAGAGACAATTATTAAACAATACAATTATGTATGGATGTGACAAATGTTTATTAAGATCATATCTCAAATTACTAGTATAGGAGCATAACATGGAATCTTTAACATGTATTATCATAGTCTATCAACTAGAAATAAGACTGATGTATGACTAGGCAAAGATCAATTTAAATTTAAAAATACAATAAGATTATATATATAGCCTTTGAAATTTTAAAGCTGATTGTATAATACGCATATACATGCACATATGTATGTCTTTAGTAATCTTACTGATTTATGAAATTAATCTCAAATAAAAATGATTTAAAATGGTTAAAAAGTATGTTGTAAGTATATATTAAGATAAGCATATTTAAAATAATTGATATGATAGAATGATAATATGGAAATCCTTACTTAAAATGTCTTAGTATAGTCTACCAATTAGAAATAATATGTGTATTACTATGCAAAGATCAACGTTAAATTTTAAAAGTACAGTAAAACTACATATCTTTGGTAATTTTAGTGATTAATGCTTTAATTAAGAGATGAGGTACATGCAGACATAAGCAATAAACTGACATAATTCATCATATTGAGAAGAATAACATGATGAATGCATATGTATATTGTAAATTATACAACACACATGCAAATCATACACTCATTATCACACAGAGGCATTATTTTTCCTATAGTCAAAATGTAACAAATCTTCAAGTATTACTCAATCTATTGCATGATTTTTTTAAGAACAAAGTAGGCTGCAGTACCTTTTGTAGAATAATAATTTAAACAGAAATTCAAGTTAATGGAAACACAGAGCAGACATTTTTAGTGGCTACATTTCCGTGTGAGCTAAACAGGAAACAGTCCATGAGCTAGGTAACCACTGTCCACAGTGACACTTTAAATAGAAATCTAGGCATTGGAGATTTTTAATAAGGACCTTAAATACACTGCCAGGTGAAATTTTATTTATCTAGGTTTAATAGCAAGTAGACTGATTATCGACCGGTTGGAAAAATAGCAACACTGGCCCAGAAACAGTTTCTCAATGAAAGATTAGTTACTTAAAAACAATTCTTCTGAGATTGATTTGTTTTTGAATTAAGCATCCCACAAAATAAAGACAATTTAAACATGAACATATTTGGTGCTTGAAGGTAGTCAGTAAATACTGATGTGCACCTACTTGTTAAGAGCAGAGCAGCAGGCCAGCGCTGTGGCTCACTTGGCTAATCCTCCACCTGCGGCACCGATACCCCCGGTTCTAGTCCCGTTTGGGACACCGGATTCTGTTCCGGTTGCTCCTCTTCCAGTCCAGCTCTCTGCTGTGGCCCAGGAGGACAGTGGAGGATGGCCCAAGTGCCTGGGCTGTGCACCCCATGGGAGACCAGGAGAAGCACCTGGCTCCTGGCTTCGGATCGGCGCAGCACTGGCTGAGGCGGCCATTGGGGAGTAAACCTTTGGAGGAAGACCTTTCTCTCTGTCTGTCTCTTTCTCTCTCACTATCTAACTCTGCCTGTCAAAAAAGAAAAAAAGAAAAAGGAAAAAAAAAAGAGCAGAGCAGCTCCCAAAACCTTGACACAAGCAAAGCGCTAAGGCTGTAAAAGATTAGGCTTGGGTTATAAACAAACAGCTACTTATCACACAGTTGGGCTACCCTTCTCTAGTCTATTGCAACTTAGAGACACATTGTTCATTAAACGTTCTGATGGAATTCAGCAGAAAATAAATGAGCTTTCTTTCTTTCTTTTAAATATGAAAGTTCAAGTAGGAGGGGAACAAAATGTTCCTGGAATTCTCACACCTGACTGTGGAGTATGAGCGTGGTTCTAACTGGCAACAGTGCACTACAAACATGTCAGCTGAGCCCAGCAATGCAGACATCACGTTTTCTGATTATTTTGAACTTAATTTGGGTTAAAGGACTTTTAACCCAAAGGACTTTAGTGGGAAGACCACTAAAGGTGATCCTACTCAATGGGAAGAGAAAGCCTTCTGAATTGATTGTATTTCAATGCAATATAATTCTCCCTCTTAAACCAAATGTAAACAAAAATATTTATAAGACCCACCATCCTGTGAATCAAACCTGAAGGTTTTACTGACAACTTTTTTCTCATCTGGGATAGAAGACAATGCCTGTGTTAATAAATTAACATCATGAAATTTTGTAACATTTTAAAGATTTCTTTGAAATGATGTCTACTTTACTTTTTAGTTGAATCTGTCTCTCAAGAAGGTCTTTAGCTCTACAAAATACCTCGCATTTTCTTATCGCTGACAGTTCTTGAAACCACGTTTGAACGGTTTCTTTATCCTTTCATGAACAACTGAAAGATCACATGCAAAAAGACTGGGCTTCCTCTCTTTCTTGCCCTGTAATGAAGGCATTTTAATACATTTCTTCATAGTTGTTACAGGAACAAACTATTAAGATTCACAGATTGAGACAATTTTGACGCCTATGATTATATAAACACACATAATATGAATTTTTCCTAATCATGGATTGGAAAAAATACCAACAAAACTCCTTCAAATAAAATGATTAATTTTTAGAAGGTTAAATTGAAATATGTCTTCTTGTGTTGCCTTAATATATGAAAATCATGTATAAAAATCTAACAATACATTTGGTTAACTATAAGCCTGGGAAATGATAAATTCATATTAAGAACACATTTTCTCCAAATCAATGTATATTTTTAGAGTCTGAGATTTTGAGGTTTTTTTTGTGGTTGTTGCTTAAAGACAACACATATGCGTATGTGCTTACAGAGCTAACTAAATGCAGATTTTAAAAATCAGACAAAAATTAAGATTTTAATTTAAATGTATACATATGATTTCCAAAAACAGATGCATCTAGAAATATGTTAGTTTAATATTGCTTAAGTAGGGAAAACTAACCCTGTAACTCAAGAAAATGCTTTTATAAACAATGATAAAAAAGAAAGCTAAAAATATAAGATCTATAAATAGCTTTACATCTATTTGCCAGCAATATAAGATAGAATTTAGGTATTTAAAAGTTTTAAACAAGAAAAAATTTGTGCTGCTATTTAGAATCACATACTTTCCACAGCATAAAGAAGGATGCTAATAGGTTTCCATCATATTTTGAACATACGTTCAGAATATCTTAGTCATTTTCTATATTACAAGATACTGGGTTTGCTACAGGGTTAAAATATTGTATTTGGATTTGATATTAGCCAATTTGATGATTTTCCAGATAAACTATAATTTTTAAAAAGTAGTTTTGCATTATGCCTTTTGCTTTAAAAACGTAGATTGGCACTGAGAAAGTATCAGAAAATATTAAAAGAAATACTTTAGACAAGACTGATATATAATTCCCTGATAATTTTGGTCTTTGAAACAATTTTAAATGCATAAAAAGTAGAACTCCCCCACCCCCAAATATACATCTTATAGATTCTACATGATCAGTCTTTCAACTCAGGTATTTATTTTACTGAAATATTTTTAAAAAGTTCCAGGTACCTAATGACTCCACCCCTATATATTTTTGTAAGTTTCTATAAAAAAGGGGGCATTTTCTTGCATGACATAATTCTGCATATACTGCCAGAACAGCAGTGTCATGTCTAGCAAAATTAGCAATAATTCCTGGGTGTTAAGAATTCATACGAACTCACATTCAACTGTCAATGACTGTCTCAGATTTTTTTCAGTCTATCAATGGAATCAAGGTGCTACAAGGCCAACTGCATTGGGGTATACTGTCTTCTGTTAATTTTCATGCCTCTGTCCCTTGTTAATTTTCATGCCTCTGTCCTGTTGGAGAAACTACTCTGACTCCTTTATAAACTGAATCTGGAATGTTACTGGTGGAGAAAGTGCAGTACTGGGCTGACAAACTGAAACCTGCCACACTGTGCAAACTGTCATCATTTTAAAAAAAATTCTGTTTGTAGAGGGACAAAAGGAGAAACTCTGAAATACTCCTGCCTATTTAATAACCTGAATAATTTCCAAGAAGTCCTTAAACAATTTTATACTGCACTTTAAGGAGTCTAAAAACGTAATAATCATTCAAAAAAATTGTGCTTTCTAATATTACTTGGATATATTGCAGCACACTAAATAGTTTTTATATGAGTAGGAAGATATTTATGCATAAACTAAATGGCATCAAATAAGGGAATACATGTTCAGCAATTCCAAGCTTATAAATACCATTTTTAGATATATACAGAAACAATTGAGAATGGTTTTCTAATCATCCTGGGAAAGAAACACAATGTGGTATGTCTCTTAACTTTTGTTTTTGTTCTCTCTCTCTTTTCTGGTAAGGATCATTTAACCACACAAGCAGATTTTAATTAAATTGAATTTGTGTGGCACTTAAATACTAAGTGAGTTATAAGAATAGTAAAGTAAATGATGGATCTGTCTTTAAAAATTGCATTAAACTTTTTAAGGAGAGATATACAGAAAATTTAGAGAACTGTAAATGCCTACAAAAAACAAGTATTAGGAAAAACAGAGAATGAAACTTTAAAACATCTTCATGGTATTTTGTGTTAATAAAAATGTAAATTCACATATATAAGATTGGCTTAGTCTTTCTTGGCAACAGCTTTAGCTAATAAAACTTCAAAAAGATCAGTGATGTACAGTTTTTGAAAATCCAAAATATGAATGACTTTAAATGGAACCATATGAAGTGAATGACAGTAAAATAATCATAGATAAAATTACCAAACTCAAATGAAATAAATTCAAAATGAAAAGGATGAAGGGCAATTAAGTACCTATTTTGACAATTCGAAGTGGTCAAGTTTTTAAAAGTATGACACAAGAACCTTAACCTATCTATCTATGAGTGATAAATGAGGCATTTTGTGTCATTACATTCCCATAAATCACTTTCTTTAACTGCTGACGGCTTTTATCACATCTAACCTTTTCAAGCTTCTATTAGAGTGCTAACATTTTCAACTTTGACACATGTGCAGTTTACAAATTCTGCAGCTGATTAACTCTGGACAGAAGCTCACTGGCATCATTGTCTTCAAGTTGGGGAAAGCCTTAGGGTCTCAAAAACTCAGACACTCACAGTACAGTACAAAAATCTCAATTAATGTAAGGGGTTGGACTCTGGAGTGGCTAAGCGATTATTTTCTGTTGGGAAACAGATATGAACAAGGCTTCATTTTTCATGAAACAGGTGATCTAGGAAATACTAAAAAAAAAAAGAAAGAAAAGAAAGACAATCCCACGTGTCAAGGGTTAACGTCTCATCTCACATATATATTTTCTGCCTTAAGATAATTTCTTTGGTAATCATGAAATGTTTTTCCAAAAAATGACTGCTAAACTTCAGTTTTGTTACACAGAAAATACAAGGTTAATACATTTGTGGGGTGAGGACTGACTCCAAATAAAATTTAAGTGAGGTTCTTCTACTGATGAGAAGATTTTAGTGCATTTTATTCGGAGATGCTAAATCAAAATAAAAAATATAGGTTTACTTTCCTGTGAATCCCCAAGAGTCGAAGTTAAAACCTGTTTTGGTTAATTTAGCTAATTAACCAATTCCACTGAAAAAGAGAAAATAAAAACTTTCCTTCTGTTTACTTTTTAAAAAATTGTGTTCAAATGATAAAGGCAAAGCAGGTAAAAGGTAGTGTAACTTCTGTTGAAGTTACTAATTATTAAAATAGAGAATCTACATAGGATACTTTTGGTACATAAAATTAGAATGAACCATTTATTACCAACAAGATTCTAAAGCTTTGCTACAAAACTTTAAAATGTTTGTCTACTAATAGTGTAGAAATAAAGGCAAAAATATGTAAGAAAATCTTCTGCTACAATGCATACAAATGGGAGATCAAGACTTCACAGTATTTAAAATTTTAAAGGCCCTAATTTCTTTGTGGAAGGGTCAAATACAAACCATCCAGTTGCACTTGACAGCATTAAGGGTTTTGACGATTAATGTGAAATGATGCAGCTAGGTATGTGTAGGCCAGTGTATTTACATAAACAGCACACACATAAATAGACTTGAGTAGATGCTTGTGAGGTTTGTGGGGACAAGGATATCAAAGAAACTTATTTAGAAAATATAATTGACACAGACCTTGAAATGGAGCTGGGGTATAAAGAAATACTGTCTTGTACAATAACAGCCAGACAGAACAAATCTTGATGCTGGCTGTTTGACCACCAGAATCCTGCTACTTCAAACAGCATTAGTTTTGATAAGAACTACCAGTGATCAAGCTTAAATAATAAGACCTGAAAAGACAGACTAACAGCACTAAAGTAAAAATGTTCAGAGAACCTCCTGTAGCAGATTGCCTCTTGTTGATAAATGGCAAATCTTAGAAAAATAGTGGGGGAAGGACAACTTTCTCTAGTATCCCAACCCACACAGTCTTATAATGTCACCATCTAAGGCCCACCCATGACAAATTTTTAAAAACTTCTTTTTTTTTTTTTTTATAATGCTTTTATTTAAAGAATATAAATTTCCAAAATACAGCTTATAGATTACAATGGCTTCCCCACCCCATAACTTCCCCCCCACCCACAACCCTCCCCTTTCCCGCTCCCTCTCCCCTTGCTTCACATCAAGATTCATTTTCAATTCTCTTTATATACAGAAAATCAGTTTACTATATATTAAGTAAAGATTTCAACAGTTTGCCCTCACATAGCAACACAAAGTGAAAAATACTGTTAGAGTACTAGTTATAGTATTAATTCACAATGTATTGCACATTAAGGACAGAGATCCTACATGATATATTTTTTAAAAAAAATTGATTAATTTTCTAGGCAATTTCCAATTTAACACCAAGAAAAAACTTCTTTATTTCACTAATAATGTCACTCATCACAGGAGCTGGGCAGTTACACTTTGACAATGCAGATGTAAATCCTGGTTGCCTATGAGTATTCATGACAAAGGCAGATTTATCATTTAAAACAAGAGGACGTGACTTTTTGGTGTTCCTATCAAAGACTAGTGATGGATGAGGCCATGCTAATCAAGACAGGCTAGAAAAAACCCAGATGTTTATTATTTTGATTAAGAAATGACTGCATCCTTCCCTAAAACCTCCCCAATATGGTCATTTCAAACAGTTGTAAATGTGTCATCTTACATAGAAACCTAAGAGCTTAAAATTCTCAGATTATGGCTCTTTAATAAAATTAGTATCTGTTTTCTAACAGTCACAAATTCTAGAAGCAAAAATCCCCCAAACCAAGATCAAACTGCCAAAGAGTAACAACAGTTCCTCAGATGTACTCCAGAGGGATTTGCACAATTGGTACTAGCCTTCTCAATGATTAATATCAAGCCAGAAAATGAAGTCTAGCATCTTAAACTTATGAACAGTACAAATGTGAGATGCAATCAACTTTTGAAACTGTACAGAATGCAAGATTTAAGACATTTTACCATATTTGTTTCTGACCATTCTTTTTCACTCCAAGTACTTTCCAAATTGAAAAGCATTTAAAAATAATTGCCCATATTTTAAGGTTTATTTAGAACCTTAACCACAATTAGTTCTGATGATTTTAGCATCTGTCACCAATTTGGATGAGGAGACCAAAAATAAGTACGGCATTAAAAAAACAAAACAAACAAAAACTCCAAAGGTATTTAGAGATGGAGCTACTGACAGTACTTCCTCCCATTCCACTGATGAAGAGCTATCATAGGGCTGGCTAACAGAAATCCAATTTACAAGGCCCTGCTCATTTGAGTGCCTTTCAAGATGCACAAGATTGGTAACCATTCAGACCTGCTAACAGATGCCTCCTCTGCTAGGGCAGAGGTATTTTAATACTGGTTGCAGGGAAGTTATCACTGCAAGGTCACTTTGAGAAAGTATGGATGATGGAAGCTGATCTGTTTCTTGAACTTCTTGAATCTTAGCAAAGGATGCTTGTTGCTGATAAGCTTTTAATGGAGTGGTATATAAGAAACCAAACCATTGCCCACCCCTCCAAATAGAGGCGTATGAGAGGAAAGAACTACTTGTATATGACAAAAATACCTAGAGAGCTAAACTTTCACCCTTTGGTGTCATCATCTTCCTTTGAAAATGATGGGTACACCAAAATCACATGGTCACTCTCAGTACCCAGTATCCACACCTCCTATGTTTCTCATATGAAAAATTTGTCATTAAATGTGTCATTGGTGTGACATCAGTTCATGCACCCATTTTACCATAATGAGTCCTACCTATACATTGATCAGAGTCTACTTTCACCAGCTATAGTAGCTATTAATGTTCTATTTAGAATAGCTATGTCCTCTTTTCTAAGAATGTACTTGCTTCTCACAGAGGAAGTTAAGAGTTGAATATTTTAGTGGGCTTAATACGCCATATATTACAAGGTATTTATAAAATAACAAAGATCTTTCACCTTTTGGCCCTTTTATGAAAAATTTACTGGATGCCTAATATATTTAATATTCAGTAGCATGTGAGAATAATTTTTATGCAACTCTGATAGTTAGAAAGATAGATAACTCAATTATTAGATCATCTATCAAAATATTCAGATGTATAAGAGGCTACTAAAAAGATTGATGACTGAGAAAGTCCACTGATTCTCTAGCCATCATATTCATGCATTTGGCCAGACAACATTTTTCGCTGCCTTCACAAGCAAGCTTCATTACCCATCACTCCACTGAAAAGAGTTTATTATGAGGCTGCCATCTTGGCAAGACTATTATTTAGATGATAAATGCTGAGGGGGAAAAAGTATGTCTACTTTTTTTTTTTTTTTGAGAAAAAAGATGAGCTTTTCTGACAGATAAAACAAACAGCATCTACATTTCTAATTAACTTAAATTTGGCAGATACAAATATAGGTCAGTTAAAGCTATGATGTTATCTTCTGTCTGAATTTTACCCTTAATTTGTAAAATGTAAATTAACTAATTAGAAGAAAAACAGCATGATTAGTGACAAAATGCTTCAGCTGGGTCTTTGTTGCCTGACATTTATGATCAACTATAATGAATTATTGCTTTTTAAAATAATTGATAGAATATTTTTTTCCTCACTACAATGAAAGAATTTTACTAAGATTTTATAAAGAAGGCCAGGAGCCTGGCAAAACAACAGAACTTTGTGTGTACTTTCTGAGGAAAAGATGGATAGAGACTGCCATAATACTAGAAACAACTGGGTTAATTTATGCCTGCGTGCCAAGGGGTAAATCTGGAGGAACAAAGTGTACAGGCTTAATGTGTACATTAAGTCAACGTTGTAAGTGACATTAAGTCACAAACCCAGTTTAAAAGACCGTTTCCTGTGTTAGAAAAATATGCCAAAAATATGCCTTAGATAGATTGGTGTCTACAACAGGCTAGGTAGTACTCAAAACTTAACCCTTTCCCTGTCATTTGAAATGGATTTGCTGTATACTCAAGCAATTAGTGAGAACAGTGGGTTGGGGCTTTACAATGTTACATGGAGAATAGTTAGGAAAGATAAAAGATTTGGCCACTTGAGTTTCATCAGGAAAATCTGTCACTGTTAAGTAAAATTAATCCATGTAACAGTTAAGTGAAAAAGATGTCTTCCAACTATTCCTATGTAGATAAAGACTGTACAATGAGGAGTACATCTACAACGTCAGACATAAAATGTCAATTAAAAATCACATAAAATCCTGGTAAGGAAAGGTGTATGGGGATGGCCATGCTTTGGCACAGTGGAGTGTGTGACCAGGCCTTGGGCAAGCAGAGCAGGATGGCGACTGTCAGTTCTCATAGCACACAAATGTGGAGGTCTGATTGGAAAGAGGAATACCAGAGAAAAAGGAGCAGAAGCCATGTAGTAATGCAGACTGAATCCAAACATGCTTTCTTGGTAGCGGGCATTGGCTTCCAGGGACACGACTACATTAGAAATGTTGGAGAGAAGAGAAAGGGCAGTGATTCAAATGAGGGTGTATGATGTGCAGGGTGCTACTGAAAAGTGCACTGGTGATGCAAAATGGGCAAGTAGTTCATACAATCAAGTACTTCAAATTTTCCATCCTAATTTCAGTTATGCCATGAAAATATTTATCTTGCACAAAAGTATCTTGATTTCTTTTAGTACACAGTTATCACATTTGGAAACAAATTGACTGAAATACCTGAATACTCCTTTTTCTAGTATGATGACAAACATAGAACTTCCCATACTTTGCAAACTGCAATCTAAATGTTTAGAAATAATCATTGCATTTGTTTTATATTGACTATCTGTAGAGAATTTTTCTGAATAGCTGCTTCTGATGAAAAACAGTGTTTTTAAGAAAGCATTTACTTTTATATCTTATTCATTAGAAGTTTGTATTCCCATCTTCATGTGACCATGATAGTGAATTAAGAAACAATATGGGGATTAGTCAAAGTTCCATGTCATAGTACATAAATCTAATGTAGAGCCTCATATTTATATGAGGAAAAATCCTCTTGTCAGAACTCTGGCCTCTATCTAACTCTTCAACCTTTTAACACATGATAAACCTACCTTGCAATTACTTTAAAAGCTACCTAAAATTTACCCTTTGTTGATGTTGTAATTTAAAGATAATCCTCAACAATTTGAACTCCAATAAGTTTGTTTCCAGCACAAAAATGAGGAAAGGACTATAAATTACAGTATGGCATACAGACCTTATTTTTTTTTTAAGTTTTTCACTTTCCAGTTATTAACCATCTCCATTAGCATTTGTCATTTTGAAAAACTACTTTAATTTTTTTTAATTAAAAGCATTAATAGTTCCAAGTAAGGTTTTCAGTGTGGTGGTAACTGGGGAAAAAAAAAGGCTAGAAAATTTTCAAAGGCAATCACTGAGATCCATTTAAGTTCTTTAATAATTCTGTATTGAAGGCAGCACTTGATGTTGAAGAGTGTGTTTATCTGCAGAGGAGAAAGGCGAAGAGAAATGCAGTGCGTGTCAGGTATCCTGACCAAACCCGGGTACCCCAGCGGTGCAGGAAGGGCAGACCCTTTCAGCATTGTACTGCAGTGTCAAAATACGTCAACAAACCATCACACCGCAGGAAGAAGAATGACCTTTCAGCTCTTTATATTTGGGCTGCCAGTGGAGCTTTGGACATGGAGTATGCATGAATGGTTTTCCTAGCTGCTTGACAAATGCAACTCCCAAGGTTTCTTTCAAGTGTGATTGTTAAAAGCCCTAGGTTCTTACATGTTGGTACAACTTTCAAAACCTACATAACTCATGGCTGAAACTAATGTGAGGGCAGCTACCTCAAATAATCAGATCCAATGTATCCAGACTAAAATTATTTTATAAATATTCAAATGCAAGAGACGTGGGTTGGAAGTTGATTTAGACATAATTTTACTTGCTGTTAGAATCATGACTACTGTCAATCAGTTTTACAGGCCTGATTACAAATGTAATTTTGTGACTTTTTTTTTTTTTTTTTTTTGACAGGCAAAGTTAGGCAGACAGAGAGAAAGGTCTTCCTTCCATTGGTACACCCCTCCTAAATGGCTGCTACAGCCAGCGGCGCTGCACCGATCTGAAGCCAGGAGCCAGGTGCTTCTCCTGGTCTCCCATGTGGGTGCAGGGCCCAAGCACTTGGGTCATCCTCCACTGCCTTCCGGGCCACAGCAGAGAGCTGGACTGGAAGAGGAGCAACCACGTGCCTGTCTTCTTTATCTATAGAAAGTAAATTTCTCCACTCTCTCTGTGAAGTCATTTTAACTATTTTATTTTTTCCTTTTTTTCCCCTAAAGACTTATTTATTTATTTGAGAGGCAGAGTTACAGACAGAGAGAGGGAGAGACAGAGAGTTCTTCTCTCTGATTCACTGATTCACTCCCCAAATGGCCACAACGGCCAGAGCTGGGCTGATCTGAAGCCAGGACCAGGAGCTTCTTCCGGGTCTCCCATTGTGGGTACAGGGGCCCAAGCACTTGGGTCATCTTCCACTGCTTCCCCAGGCCATTACAAGGGAGCTAGATCAGAAGTGGAGCCGCCAGGACTTGAACTGAAAGTCATACGGAATGCTGGCACCACAGGCAGAGACTCAACCTGCCACAGTGCTAACCCACTTCAACTACTTTTTTTTAAAGATTTATTTTATTTATTTGAAAGAGTTACAGAGAGAAGCAGAGACAGAGACAGAGAGAAGTCTTCCATCCGCTGGATAACTTCCCAAGTGGCCATAACAACCGGAGCTGGGCCAGGCCGAAGCCAGGGCCAGGAGATTCTTCTGGGTCTCCCACATGGACACAGGGGCCCAAGCACGTGGGTCATCCTCTGCTACTTTCCCAGGCACATTAGTAGGGAGTTGGATTGGAAGTGGAGCAGCCTGGACTCAAACCGGCACCAGTATGGGATGCTGGCACTACAGGCTGGGGCTTTAACTCGCTGTGCCACAGTGCCAGCCTCTCAACTATTTTCTATTGCAAATAACCTCTTCATAAATCTACCTCATACCCATCACTTGGACTCCTATCTCATAGCCAAGCTACCTTTGGACATTTGTAAACATCCTAGTGGAAGTCATGCTAACCTACATTATTTTTTACTTCTGATTCTTTAATTGCATCATTAATTTTTCTACCACCAATATTAAAACCATAAAAGTATCTTTGTTCCATACCACTGAATACAATAACATTTTCACCGATGTTGTATTGAACCAATTGAAGTATTACCAATTGAACATTGATAATACTTGCCAAATTCTACAAATTCTGTTTCTACAGTCTCAATGTTTCATACAGTCTATACGGTGCCCTTCCATTTCCACTGCCACTGCTATAATTTAGGTATTAAAGGGTTATTTCAATGTGGATTACCATAACAGGAACAGTGCTCCCGTCCTCAACTTGTTGTTTGCCCAGTGCTCTCAGAATATCTATTTTAAAGTAAGGTCCTG
Source organism: Sylvilagus floridanus (assembly GCA_949820135.1). Taxonomy (NCBI): domain Eukaryota; kingdom Metazoa; phylum Chordata; class Mammalia; order Lagomorpha; family Leporidae; genus Sylvilagus; species Sylvilagus floridanus. The sequence continues at coordinate 45,327,872 of OX463239.1, read as the reverse complement.
ATCACACCACTCTTTTATTCAAATAACTCCTATTATTTTCAGCTCTATGACTTTGACCTGGGCACTTAACTGCTCTATGCTTGAACTTTGTCATATGAAAAGGAACTAAAATATTAGGACCTACTTCACAGGACAGTTATGTGGCTCAATGTGGTTAATAAAAGCAAGTTCAACAGAGCTGCTGCTCAGTGTTAGCTACTTTTGTCATTTATGTGTACATATTGTTCCCTAAAACTTTTTCTCACTTTTGTATGTTCTGAAATGCATAATATGCTAACTCAGCATAGAAGGGAAACATTGACTGGGCTTAATTATATATCTATGCCACTACTGATGGATCAGTTTTCTACAACTTGTTGCATTAAAAATATGCAGAGCTGAAAAAAATTCATTTCACATTAACACAATTAAAGACAACTAGCATATGGTTTTACATAACTGACCTATTAGCCTGTTCTCAATGGATTCATCTCTATCATATTCATCATCAATACAGAGTGCTTTCAAATGATCACAGCTGAAGCAATCAAGGATGACTAACAGAGCCTCCAGTTTATGAAAGTTGATGAGCTCTCTGAATCCTTAAAAAATTCTCTATGAAATAAAGGAATGTTGCTCTATTTTTAAACTTACGATCACTTGGAGTGAGTTATCTGGCAAGTAAGACTAACTAAAAACTGGAAAGTGGTGGTGGTTAGTAAAGTTGCCAGCAACAAATGGGAAGGAAATGGCAAAAATGGATATATAAATTGAGGAAGGAAGGGGTTAATGAGATAACCTGCTTTTAGAGGCTGTGTGAGAAAATAAGGGTAATAAAACACAGGAAACATCTCTACCTCAGATTCAGGTAGGAAAGGGATTAAAACAAGAGGTTGGAATTCACACAAGACTTAAGAGTAGATCCTAAGAATAGAAGGAAGGAATAAGAAAAGCACAAATGAATATGATTGGCTTGTGTTAATGGATAAAAGGAATTCAAAGAAGGGGATTTAACTTTTATAAGAATATGGCAATGGTAAACATCCTTTGATTCGAATTTCTAATTGATTCTGGAAGCCATATTCTTATATAAAGTAGACACCATACAGATTTCTGTTTTATGAGAAGCATATGAGACATGCAAATTGTATTTATGACTCATTTTCCATATTCCACATGTGAGAAGGGAATGAGCAAGGGCAAACCAGGACAACATAACCTCATCACCTAGAAGTTGGCCATCCCAAAGAGATTCTTGAAGGACATTAAACAGAAGATAAAGTAAGGAAAGTTATATTCTTTGTTGGGGGAGAGGAAGGGAGGGGACAAAACTATTGTGAACAGGCTCCCTCTCACCAAAAGATGGTTTGCTTTTAGTACAAGAGGGAGAAGAAGTCCTAAATGAATGCTATCAAAAAATAACCAGAGTGCTGTTTTCTAATAACCATACAACAGTTATGTAATCCTTGGCTTTGACCACATCAAAGGCTCACCTTTTGTTGGGCAAAAAGTGATCGAAAAATTCCATTTCGACTCTCAGAAACCTGAGAGTGAGGTATAATATATAGCTGTGTGTGTGTGTGTGTGTGTGTGTGTGTGTGTGAGAGAGAGAGAGAGAGAGAGAGAGAATCTCAAAAGAAAAAAAACCTGAATGTTTTTACTGTACTCTCACAGATTATTCTAACTTAATGTTTGAGAAGCTGTGCTCTAAATGACGTTATCCATAAATGAAATGGCATAAATCAGATTAAAGGTGAGTATTCAATAAGACAAACTGGTTTACAATCTGTTAAACTATGAGGTAAGAAAATCACAATTCAGAGATTTCTCCTTGGAACCAAGATGAGGTAACAGAAATTGAATTTAACTTCCTCTGGAAAGAACCTCTGGCTCTCAATAGATGACATAACAACTTTTAAACCCTGGACATCAAGCAACTAGGGACCATGCCCCCTGAGTGATGGGAAACCAAAGATGTGATGCCTTTGATGGATCTAGTAGATAGAGCTTCCAGGCTGTGATGCACATAGGGTGAATTCAGGCAAAAGCCCAGTGATGTCCTGAAGTTGAGGAGATATAGCTAAGAAAATGGGAAAGCCAACGTAGCTAGTGTCTGCAGGGAAGAATTCCAGAAGAACCTGAATGGGCAGAGATTTCCAGAAGATTTCAGTGGGTCTCCTCCCAGTATAATGCAGTTTATTTATCCATGGATGGATGTAAAGATATACAGTAGTCCCCACTTATCCACAAAGAATATATTCCAAACCCCTCAATGGATGCTTGAAATTGTAGATAGTACTGTACCCATATATTCTATGTTTTTCCCTATATTCCCCGCAGCATTGCTATACAGTGTCACAGTTAATCTGTCCTTCCATTTTTTATGGCCTGATTGAGCAAAAAAGTGATTGAAAAAATCCCATTCCAACTCTCAGAAGCCAGAGAGTGAAGTAGAATATATAGCTGTGTGTGTGTGTGTGTGTGTGTGTGAGAGAGAGAGAGAGAGAGAGAGAGAGAGAGAAAGATCTCAAAAGAAAAAAAACATGACTGTTTATACTGTACTCTCTCAGAGATTATTCTAACTTGATGCTTGAGAAAATGTGCTCTAAATGACATTATCCATAAATGAGTTCCACTACTCTTGCATTCTGTGGCCATTAGTAACTAAAAATAAGGGTTATTAAACAGAAGCACTGCAATACCAAGATGGTTGATTTGATAACTGAAAATAGATAAAACTTATGAATTGTTTATTTCTGGAATTTTCCATGTAATTTTGCATCTTGTTTGGCCATGGGTAACTGAAACCATGGGAAGAAAAACATGGATAAGAAGAAGTTTCCTGTAGAAGACCTGAACAATATTATTTAAAGAAAAAGACATTTATAGGATATTCCATCAAACAAAAGGAAGATACACTTTCTTTACAAGCACACATGAAATATTTACAGTGATAAGTCTGGGCCACAGAAAAATCCCCAAAAATAGAATCCCCAATAGAATTAAATAAAAAATTAGTGACAGGAAGATATATGAAAATTTTCCAAATATTCAGAAACCAAATGGTATACTTCATAATACTCTATAGGTCAAAGAAGAAAATAAAATAAAAAGTAGAAAGTATTTGGAAGCAAATGAAAACACAACATGTAAAAATATGTGGGATGCAGTCACAGCAGTACTTCAAGGTAAATTAATAGCATTAAAATGCTTACTTTGGAAAAAAAGAATGGCTTAAAATCAATAACCTTGTCCATCTACCCCAGAAAATTAGAAAAAGAAGAGCAACTGAAACAAAAGCTGAGGGAAAGAAAGGAAAAAATGAAAACAGGAAACCAATGATAGAACTTTTCTTTTTTTTAATCAATAGAAGTAGAATCAATGAAATGAAAAATTGGTTTATTTAGAAGACCAATAAAAATTGATAAATCTCTAGGCAGATATATCTGAAAGAGAATTTACAAGGATCAATAACATTAATTAGAAAAGTGAGACCATGATAGATTCTATACATATTAAAAAAGTAAGGCAGTTTTCAAAAAAAAAAAAGCATTATTAGAAGATGTTCATCAATTTAGAGGAAAAGAATAGTTTGGAAAGACAAAATATCAAAGATCATTAAAGAGAAAAATAGCCTGAATCCCTCCTTTTATTAAAGTTATTTAAAAAAAAGATTTATTTATTTGGAAGGCAGAATTACAGAGAGGGAGAGACACACTGAGACATAGACATCTTTCATTAACTGGTTCCTTCCCCAAATGGCCACCAGTGGCCAGGGCTGAAGTAGAAAGAAGCCAGGAGTTAGGAGCCTGGAGCTTCTTCCATGTCTCCCACATGAGTGCAGAGGCCCAAACACTTGGACCATCTTTAGGTGCCTTCCCAGGTGCATTAGCAGGTAGTTGGAGAGGAAGCGGGGCAGCCAGGAATTGAATTGGTGTTCAAATGGGATAACAGAGTCATAGGTGGCAGCTTTTTAGACTATGCCATAATGATGGCCTCAAGAAACTGATTTAGTAGTTCAAAACCTTCCTACAAATATCACAGGCCCAGATAATTTGACTAGGGAAATTCTGCTTAGGATCTAAGGGAGAAGTAACAAGTATTCTGTAAGAACTTGCAAAAACCTTATATCATGAGGCCAGTATTAGTCTATTACCAAACCAATAAAGACTTTAGAAGGAAAGCTAAACCTCAGACAATTGCTTTATGGCCAGAGTTTATCCCAGGAATGCAAGGTTATTGAAACATTAAAAAATCAGTCACTGTTATTTATGATAGTGACTACTTAAAAAAAAAAACACATATGATCATGTTAATAGATGCAGAATAGACACTTGACAAAATCGAATATTCAACTAGGATTAAAAACTCTCAGCAAATCTGATAAGACACACCTACAAAATGCTATAGCTAACATTATTCCTTTTTTTTTCTTTGGAAGATTTACTAATTTATTCATTAGTTGAAAGAGTTACAAAGAGTGAAGGAGAGACACAAAGAAAGAGATCGTCCATCTGCTGGTTCACTCTGCAAATGGCTGTTACTGTTGGGGTGGGCCAGGCTGAAATCAGGAGCCAGGAACTCGATCCAGGTCTCCAAGGTGGGCGACAGGGGTACAAGTACTTGGGCCATCTTTTGCTGCTTTCCTAGACATGTTAGCAGGGAGCTGTATTGGAAGTGGAGCAGCTAGGACTTGAATCAACATCCATATGGGATGCTGGCATCAAAGGCTGCAACTCAATGCCACCCCCTCAAAACAATTCCTAGCAGTCAAAGATACAATGCTTTCCCTCCATGATCTGGAAAAAGACAATGATGTGCACTTTCATCATTATTCACTCTTTTTTAAAAAAAATTGGTTTCTTTGAAAGGCAGGGAGACAGGGAGAGAGCGATGGATGAATGAGAGAGAGAGAGAGAGAGAGAGAGAGAGAGAGATCCTCCATTCACCAGTTCACTTCCCCAAATAACCGCAACAGCAGAGCTAGGCCAGGCTACAGCCAAGAGCCAGGAACCCCATTCTCGTTTCCCACATGGGTGGTAGGGGCGCAAGCACTTGGGCCATCATCTGCTGCTTTCCCAGGTGCATTAGCAGGAAGCCAGATTGGAAGAGGAGTAGCCAGGACTCAATGTGATAAAGGGTGTTGGCATCTCAAGCGGTGGCTGAACACAGTGTTGCCACATCAATGACCCCCATTATTCACTTTTGAATGGGAAATTCTAGGCAGTACAGAAAAGCAATAAGTAAATAAACAAATAAATAAACCCATAAAAACTGAAAAAGAGGTAAAATTGTTTTATTCACAAATCACAAGGCTATCTATGTAGAAAATCCTATTGCATTTCCCAAAAAAGTAAAGAAAGCATTAAAAAGTGAGTTTTACAATTTTTCAGGATATAAAACTAATATATAAAGTAAACTATTTTTTTAAACTATATTCTTCTCTGGTAGCAGGGAACTGGAAACTGAAATGAAAGCAATCATTTCCAACAGGAACAAGAAATATAACACACTTTGATACTAGTCTGACAAAAAAATATGAGATTTTTACACTGAAAACTATGGGGCCAGTGTTGTGGAGTAGTGGGTTAAGCCAGAGGCTGCTACAAGGGCATCCTATACGGATGCTGGTTCAAGTTGTGGCTGTACCACTTCTGATCCAGTACCCTGATAGTGTGCCTGGGAGAGCAGAAGAAGACGGCCCAAGTTCTTGGGCTTCTTCTTTCTTTCTTTTTTTTTTTTTTTTTGTTAGTTTTAAGCAAGTTTTTGACAGGCAGAGTGGACAGAGTGGACAGTGAGAGAGAGTGAGAGAGACAGAGAGAAAGGTCTTCCTTTTCCATTGGTTCACCCCCCAATGGCCACTGCGGCTGGTGCACCACGCTGATCTGAAGCCAGGAGCCAAGTGCTTCTCCTGGTCTCCCATGAGGGTGTAGGGCCCAAGGACTTGGGCTATCCTCCACTGCACTCTCGGGGCCACAGCAGAGAGCTGGACTGGAAGAGGGGCAACTGGGACAGAATCCAGTGTCCTGACTGGGACTAGAACCCGGTGTACCAGTGCCACAGGTGGAGGATTAGCCTATTGCGCCACGGCGCCGGCCTACTTGGGCTTCTACACTTACACGGAAGACCTTGACAGAGTTCCTGGCTCCTGACTTTAGCCTTGCCTGGCGCTGGTCTCTGCAGCCATTTGAGGTAAAAACCAGCAGATGGAAGACCCCCCCCCATCCCCTGTGTGTGTGTGTGTGTGTGTGTGTCTCCTTCTCTCTGTAACTTTCGCTTTAAAATAAATAAATAAATCCTTAAAAAACCTAGAGGAGATTTGTGTTTTAAAAAACCCCAATTAACTGAAAATGTATAGTAGACCTAACTTATAATATTTAAATCATTTAGAATAAAACACAGAGGAAAATATTTTTGTTTAGACCTTTAAAAATTGCTGAGCTATATCCTCAACAGCATGGTCTATAACAAAAACACAATTATAAATTAGATGACAAAAAAAGTAGAAAGGTTCTGATTTTTTGAAAGACAGTTAAGTATATTAAAAGGCAAGCCACAGACTATGAGAAAATACTTGCAAATCAATAAGAATACAACTCAATTAAAACGAACCAAAGGTTTGAACAGACACTTCTCCAAAGATTAAAAACAATCAGAAAAGCTTCCTTATATGATTTGTTACAACAGAAATGTAAATTAAAGTCATGCTGAGAAATATTATATACCTATTAGGAAGTCTAAAGTTAAAAAGTCTAATTATACCAAGCGGTGGAGAAGATGGGACGCAGCTGTAACTACCATAAACTGCTGCTGGTGATACAAAATGGTACAACCACTTTGGAAAACACTTCAAACATTTTCTAAACAGATAAAAATATATGTTCCAACCATTTAATTCTTGGGTGTTTACACAAAAGTAATGAAACCACAGAGAGGCTTATGCATGACTATTCACAGAAGCTTTGTTTGTGATAGTCGGGAGTAGAAACACTCAAGTACCCATCAACACGTGAATGGATAACTGGACTGGCTATGCAGTTGCATACTTCTCCACTGTAAAATACATATTCAACAGTGTGGATAAATTTCAAAATAATTATGCTGAGTAAAAAAAAGGCGAGACCAAAAAAATTACAAACTTCATTATTCCATTTATATAAACTACGAAAAAATACACACTCATCAGCATTAATGCAGAGTAGATCAGGTTGCTGCATGCAGGATGAATTGAAGGTCAGGAGGCAGGATTGTTAAGAGGCACAAAGAAATCTGGGGAGTGGTAGGTATGCTCACTCTTTCATGGTGATAGCTTTATGGGCTTATATAAAAGCCAAATTTATCAAATTATACTCTACAAATATACACAGCTTGTTGAATGTCAATTATACTGCAATAAAGCTATTTATAAAAAAACATTCTTACATATTAAAACAGACTTCCTCTAGCAACAAACTGCAAATCAGAATAAAATGTGAACCTGATTTAAAAAGGTATTTACTTAACTACTGTTCCACAGTCCATTTTCTGAATTCAGATCAGTCTTGAGACCATTCGAACAGATTTCGTGTTAATATTATATACTAAAAAAACTTCATGTTTCTGTGGATTTCAAATCCAACAGTTTAGAGGTTTTCACATTCTGCTGTATGGATATGCATGCGAGGCTCTTATGTAGATCATAGAGATATGCAGTTTGAATACAGAATAAGGGCTTCTGAGAAAGCAACAAATAACATGTAGCCCATTTTCTCAGCCATATGAAAGTGAGTACCTAAATCTCACATGGTGAAGAGGTCTCCAGTTTTAGCTTAATAAACCCATCACTTGATGAAGCAGATTTCCTTCAACACAAGTATCACCATGACTGATGTGAAGCTGCATGATGGAGTAGTAAGGGCTAGTAAGGGCACAAGTGTGGAGTGCACAGGGACACTTGAGTTCAGGTGATAAGTCTGCAATTCACTTCTGCAGTCCTCACTGTCAATTACTCAAAGGCAGAGAGGCTGAGTCCCCATTTAATTTATTTTTACTTATTTGAAAGGCAGAGAGGGAGTGAGGGAGGGGAAGAGACCGAAAGAAATAGAGAGATATTTTATCTTACATTTGCTGGCTCATATCCCCCACCCCACTCCCCACCCCCACCCCCACGCCCCGCGATTAGCTGCAACATTCAGGTTTGGGCCAGGTACAAATGAGGTGGAAGCCAGGAACCCAAGCACATTCCATGCTGCCTCCCTGGGTTTGCATTAGCAGAAAGCTGCAATGGGAAGTGGTGCTGGAACTCAGATCTAGGCACTCTAATATGGGATGTAGGTGTCCAAAGTAGTGCCTTAGACACGATGTCAAATGTCTATCTAGATATCGAGTCCCTACTAACACAGTGCCTGTAGACATCTTCTGACCTGAATTAGTATTTTTTTTTTTTTTTTAAGATTTATTTATTTATTTGAAAGGCAGAGTTACAGAGAGGCATAGGCAGAGAGAGAGAGAGGTCTTCCATCCTCTGACTCACTCCCTGGATGGCCCCAACAGGTGGAGCTGCGCTGATCAGAAGCCAGGAGCCAGGAGCCTTTCCCAGGTCCCCAACATGGGCACAGGGGCCCAAGGACTTGGGCCACCTCCCATTGCTTTCTCAGGCCACAGCAAAGAGCTGGATTGGAAGTGAAGCAGCCGGGACTTGAACTGGTGCCCACATGTGACGCCAACACTGCAGGTGGTGGCCCCACCCACCATGCCACAGCGTCAGCAACATGAATCAATATTCTTTTAGAAGCAATTATTTTTCTAATCTGGACTATAGAATGCTAGGGTTTACAGGCAAATCAAAGTTAAGAAGTTACCTTCATTGCTTGATGCAGATTAGCATCATTGCTTAAAATTCTAAAAATAAAATAAAAACACTAAAAGTCCAGGCCCCACTCCATCCCAGTTTAAGCAGCTTTTCAGAGTTGTACAGTTCACATAAATATTTCATTTTATTTTTAAAGATTTATTTATTTATTTGAAAGTGTTACAGAGAGGGAGAGGCAGAGGCAGAGAGAAATCTTCCATCAGCTGGTTCTCTCTCCAGATGGCTATACAGCCAGGGTTGGGCTAGGCTGAAGCCAAGAGCTGCGAGCTTTATACACGTCTCCACATGGGTGCAAGAGCCCAAGGACTTAAGCCATCTTCTTCTATTCTCCCAGGTGCACTAGCAGGGAGCTGGATCTGAAGTGGAACAGCCGAAAGTTGGACCTGTGCCCACATGGGATGCCGGTGCTGCAGGTGGCACCTTAACCCGCTACACCACAGTGCTGGCCCCCTCATCAATATTTTGAAAACAATTCCTGTGTGATTTTAACACACAATGAAGCTTGAGAATCACTGCCATAGACTCCAAGGCATTTTAGAATCAATTTTGAGCTGATCTCCATCATTCTATAATTAGTTTCAGAAATGAATTTGGTATTCTTGGGTTCTTGACTGTAATTGTGCTCTAGACTTCAATTCCAACCAACACACTCCCTGTTATTCTCCCCTTATCCTCTCTGAAAGATTATGATGGTCCACTCCATGATTGAGATGGACAATCAATCCGCTGCTTTTTTTCCCTTTTTTTAAAAAAAAGATTTATTTATCTGAATTTAGAATTACTGAGAGTTGGGGAGACAGAGAGAACTTCCAGCTGCTGGTGGCCCCAGGTGGCCACAATGGCCAGGGTTGAGCCAGGTTGAAACCAGGAGCTTCATATGGGTCTCCCATGTGGGCAGCAGGGGCCCAAACACTTTGCCTATGTTCCACTGCTTTTCATAGGCCACTAGCAGAGAGCTGGAAGGGAAGTGGAGCAGCCAGCACATTTACTGTTGCCCATTATGGGATGCTGGTGTCATAGGCAGCGACTTTACCACTACACCACAATGCCGGCTTCAGTTGGTTTTGGTTTTAGGTAATTTGCAAATCATACTTGGACATGACCCAGATTACCATCATAATGGGTCATAGGAAGTCATCCCCTCAACACTTCTATGGTTTTCTGGATTCGTAAAAGTGGTCAATATGCTCCCCCTCATAAAAATTTTGCATATACTTAAGACAGTAATCAGACATCTTACCTGCCTGAAATTGCATAAATCATTGACATTTCCTCATAGGTCTGTTTTCTTTCTAATTCTTTGATGTAACTCATTCCAGTTTCTCAACAACCATCCCTTTATTGCAAATATCACCATAAAGACCCAACGACATTTCTGTTCTTTGTTTCATTGTTTAACGAAAGTCATCCCTGATAACAATGAATGATAGCAGAAAATATGGATTCCTTGCTGGAGGAACTCTTGTTATTCATATTCCAGATGCAGAAAAAAACGGTATCCAACCATTATGAGAAATCATTCTTACAGAAGTAATAAATACACAGGAAATAACTTTCTCATCTTTATCAAATATTTTGAGGTTACTCTGGCTAACGAAAGAGTCAAGTATTTGGAACAACAGGGCATCAATGTCTCACAACCAACTCCATTACAAGAAATGGAAAAGCGAATGATTACATTTTACCTTGGTAGAAGTCCTCTCCAGTGCATTTGCTAATTATTAGTCAATCTGTCTCTTGTTGCTGCTGATGACTACTTGTTAGTGTATATGGCATTTGTGCTTTCCGAGGCTGCTCTAATTGAAGGTTTGCACGAGCTTCTACTGCTGAGGCACATACTCCAACTTAAGACAGATGTGATCAGCCTTGTTTTTAACAAGACTGAAATAACTGGAAATCTGTGATTTGGCTAATTGCAGGCTTCCTGAAAGTATCTTAATACAGAAAAAACTTTGGCCATCCTCTGAAAAATACCTTTCTCCACTCTAACTGCTTGGCAGTCCTGTTTTAAATGCCTCTCCTCTCCAGTTGTTATCACAGACCAGAGAAAGCAATCACTAGACCATTGAGTAAATAACTGATCTTTTAAAAATACTTAGAGGTAAGAACTAGAGTCAAATCAATTCTTGTGGCAGAAGGGATTAGCTCAGCATTGCTTCTAGGAGGGGAGACTTTCTGGAGCCAAAGGTTCAAAAACCTGACAGATGGAACTAAGCTCTTAATCTTTCCAGTGGTACATAAATGTGATCAAGACTATATTTCCTCTTGTGCTCCTCTTCATATACTAACATCAGTACAAAAAAAAATCTTTGGAAGATAATTCATATTTACTTCTTTTGCTTCAGAGCTGGTCAAGAAGGGTCTAGGCTCTGGACCCAAGCTTTAGAGGACTCTGCTCTGGACCCCTGTGGCTGTATCCCAATGTATGGAGTGAGGAGTCTTCAGGGCCAAGCAAATGTCCCCATCAGATACCTGACCTCAGTCCCCTTCTACTCCACATTCCAAGCATCAGGGAACTCAACTTCCTTAACAGAGAGTTCTAAGACCAGTCCCAGGGCTTACATATGCCCCCCCACTGCCCCCAGGTTCATCTGCCCGATAAGTGGGCAGACCACCACAGTGCACCTCTGGCCTGAGAGCAGTGGTTTGTGGGAACGCAGCTTGGATATGTAGGCTGGGGTGTTCTTGACACGCTCTGAGGGTAGGACGGAGCTGAAGATGGAAGAGAAGGGAGGTGGGTTGTGCAGTGGGGCCACCTACTCTTGCATTGCCACATGCATCCTGGAACTCCTAGGAGTCTGAGAATTCTAAATGCAAATCTAAACTTCTAGCTCTTCGTGTAGGATAGAATATATTTTATTTAATGTCTCTTAACTTGAAATACAACTTTAAATATTTAGACACATGGTATATAGGTCTCCATCTGTACTCTTGCCCCAGGCCCAGTTTCACGCATCCTCTAAAGAAACTAGAGATTATCCTCTGCACAGGATTTCCAAGGCATTCCATGTCAAATTTCAAGCCAGAGAACTGGCTGAAGTTTTGAGAATGCAAATAATCAACATAAAACTATAAATATTTATCTAAAAAACTTTATAAAATACATTTGCCATTTGGTTATCAGTTATTTTCTATTTTAAAATCCCTTATGCAAGTATACTTATGCTACATTTTATAAAATCTAAAAAAGCTTATATATCTGAAAAGTCTAAAATTTTAGAAAAATGAGGCATTTTTACCACAGGTCTTAGAATGGCATTCTCAAAGGAAAAATTTGGGGCCTATTGTGGTTAAATGGAACAATGTTTTTCAGAATCTTTTTATTTATTTATTTATTTGACAGAGTTAGACAGTGAGAGAGAAACAGAGAGAAAGGTCTTCCTTCCGTTGGTTCACCCCCCAAATGGCCGCCATGGCCGGAGTTATGCCAATCCCAAGCCAGGGGCCAAGTGCTTCCCCTGGGTCTCCCCAGTTTCCCATGTGGGTGCAGGGCCCAAGCACTTGGGCCATCCTCCACTGCCTTCCCAGGCCACAGCAGAGAGCTGGCCTGGAAGAGGAGCAACCGGGACTAGAACCCGAGCAACTGGGACTAGAACCCGGCACCCATATGGGAGGCCAGCGCTGCAGGCGGAGGATTAATCTAGTGAGCCATGGTGCCAACCCCTCTTTTGTTTTTTAACACTGTATATATTTGAGATGGAAGAAGGGAAGGAGGGAGAGTGATGAGTGAGAGAGTGAAAGAAACTCCCATTTACTGGTTCACTCTCCAAACACCCATAATGGCCAAGGCTGAAGGGCTACAGCTGGGAGCCAGTACACTCAGGTGGCAGGAACCCAATTACCTGCGTCATCACTGCTGCCTCCTAGGATCTGCACTGGCAGGAAGCTAGAGTCAGGAGCCAGAGCCAGAAACTGAACACAGATACTCTATATGGGATGCGAGCATCCTAACTCCTAGGTTAGACACCTGCTTCCATAATCCTTAATGGCTGATTAGAAACTGTCAGGCATCAGTAAATTCATTCATTCAGTAAGTATCTAATGAGTACTTGCTGTGTGCCAGGCATTCTGCTGGCTTCTGGACATTCACAAATGGATAGAACAGATAATATGCAAGTAAATATTAATTGGAAGAAGGTGAAGTAAATATTAACTTGAAAAAGCCATTTTTGATGAATGCTGTGAAATTATTAGCAGACCATAGGAGGGACATCAAACCCCAATATTTGAACGCAGAAGAATTTCCCAAAGAGATGTTAGTCAAGCTAAGTGCTGAAGTTAGCTGACTATTTATTTATCTGCCAACGGTGATCAAAAAACTTTAACCGGAGCACTTCTAAATTTCATCAGACAGTGATACACAGGAAAAATAGAGGAAGTAATGTCTATTGACTGCCAGTGAAAGTGCATTGATCACTGACCTTTATAACAACAGGGCAAGGAGGGTACTAGAAAACCCATTTTATTGAGGAGAAAACAAAGGCTCGGGAAGGTTATGCAAGTTGCTGCTAGTCATGAATACAGGACGTGGCATAACCTGGATTCAAACGTGTAGCGCTTTCATTACTTCAAGGATCACCAAAGTGGAAAATCACATTCACGCAAACTGCTTCAATCTTTCCAGCCGGGATGAGATGGTCATGAGGGGCAGAGAAGCGTATCTGCGAAGCGCTCTGGGGGTGGGACAGATGCTGCTGGTGACGATGTGCCTGAATGTGCCCAGAAGGGCAGATGGGGCGCTGCACTTGCAGTGGCGGTTTCCGTGTTCTTGATCGGTAGTTGCTGGGCTCTGTTCACGTGCTGTATAACATGTGGTTCTTTATTTGTTAAGTAAGGTCACCAATATTTTCATGCACTTATTCACTTTATCTCCAAGCACCAAAACTAAGTTCCAAGTGAGAGGCACTCATTCCCTTTAACTCTACAGGAACACAGACTTCGGAGCTTTGAGGAGTAACTTGGCTAAGGCGTACACTTGGGATGGGATCTGCTTATGGGAAAGGCAGCTTATGTTCTAATATCTCTGCTTTTGGGGAGGGTGATTGAATGGCAAAAGTTAAAATTTTCCATGGGCAATTAGGCCAGAGAAACTTTTTGAAGATTTAATTAACAAAGCAATGAAAGGCCACTGAATATAGCAGTTAGGAACAGCAATATAAAAGGGAAAGCTCTTTAAACATTTTTAAAAGTGTATTTATGCTTACAAGTGTTTTACTTGAGAGAGAGAGAGACAGAGAGAGCTAGTTATGATGGATGGATAGACAGACAGAATAGACAGATAGATGGATGTATCTCCCATCAGCTGCTCTCAGGTATTCCCTGACTAGCTGGAATGCCCAGGGCTGAATCAGACGGCGCCTGAGCCAGATGCTGGGAGTGCAGTCCAGGTCTCCCACGTGGGTGGCGGGAACCCAATCACTGGGGCCATCACCACTGCCTTCCAGGGTCTGCGCTAGCAGGACGCTGGGGTCAGGAACCAAAGCCAGGTATGCAACACAGGCACTCCAATATGAGAGGTGGTTACCCTGTCCACTAGGCTAACTGCTAACTTCTGGAAAAGCTCTTTTACAAAGCTTGATTTCAAACAAGCAAATTCATGTTTATATAAATGCTTCCAGCAAGATTTTCTTTATTCAGTCACATAGATGTAAGGATTATGAAGAGAATGAAAGCCCACTGAGGTAAGAATGGGACTGAGGGGCTTACGTTGCAGACTGCATGGTTAGGGGAGGTTTCCCTAAGGAGAAGAACTTTGAGCAAAGGTCTCAACATTGTGAGGAGACAGCTATGTGGAAATTCAACTGAACAGAATTCCAGGCAGGAGGCTTGGCCAGTGTCAGGGGCAGAGAGAAGTAGAAGAAAGCGAGAGGAGGGGAGAGTTCAAGGAGATCAAGAAAGCCAGTGTGGCTGAAGAAGTACGAGAGCGAGAGCGAGAGAGTGTGCGTGCCAGCCTTAACTGAGGGGAGGGAGGTGAACAGGGAATGAATGACCTGGGCCTGGAAGGGAGGCAGGTCATGAAGAGGACCTGCAATGTCACAGTAAAGAGTTTGAATTTTATTTTAGATGTGTTGGAAACCCCCCTGCGGCATTCTGAGCAGGGCAGCAACATAAACTGACTTCTATGGTCCAAGCATTGTTCGGGCTGGGCTGTGAAACACTGACCGAAGGGCCGTGAGCTCAGTGAGGGGCTAGAGCGATTGTGAGAGATGCCAAGGGTGCTGAGGCGCTGGCAGTGGAGGTGCTACCAATGACACGCTTGGAGATGCGCTGAGGACAGAACTGTAAGAACTCACTCATGCATCTGTGATGTTACTGAGGATTCTGATGAGTGCCCAGGCAGATTGTGCCATGATCCATCCAACTGAGAGGAAAAAAGGGAGCAGCTAGATTGGGAAGGCTGTCAGACACACAAGAGGAGATACTGACTGGACAAACACACTCGTGCTCAGGGGAAATACTAAGGCTAGAGGCAACAATTATCAGCAGTGTGGAGATGGTGTATAAAGCTCCGGGTCCTAGGGGATCCCTGAGGTGACTGAGTGTGGACCAAAGAGGGCAGAGGGCTGGTCCCTGACTTCCAGGGCTCTCCAGCCTAGAGGATGGGAAGAGGAAGAGGAGCCAGCAGAGGATACTGAGGAGACGTGAGCTGGCATGATGGCTTAAGCCCAGAAGAAAATGCTATCATGGAAGCCAGGAACAGACAATGTTGTAATAAAGAGGGGAGGGATTCACCATTTCAAAGCTGCTGAAAGGTTCCATATCACTATTAATATACTATAAAAGAAAACTCACACAGAAACTTTAATCTAAAAATTAGAGGCTCTGTAGGAAAATGAGTTTATATAAAAGCATTATTCTACAAATAGTAATCAAACAGCCTTATAAAAACAATCTTTTATTCCCCCCTCTTATTTGACAGGCAGAGAGAGAGAGAGAGAGAGAGAGAGAGAGAGAGAGATGGAGAAAGATCTTCCATCCACTAGTTAACTCTCCAAATGCCTGCAAAAGCAAGGGTTAGGTCAAGCTGAAGACAGGACCCAGGATCTCCATCTGGGTCTCCCATATCAGGCAGGGACTCAAGCACTTGAGCCATCATCTGCTGCCTCCCGGGGGCAGGGAGCTAGATTGGAAACTGGAGTAGCCAGGACACAATCCAGGCACTCAGATATGGAATACAAGGGTCCCACATGCACCTTAACCACTATGCAATACGACAGTTCCTAAAATCCAGATTTAAAACTGAAAATAGTGTCACAATTAAACAACAGCTTTTAGGTCAACTAGAAGCTTATCAGACAAATGAAGTGATTAGCCTATCAGCAGCTACTTTGACAGGCTTCCAACAGATAGGAGAGAATCTCTTCCAATTCTGATGAACTTTAGCCATTGCTATGTGAATGGTGTTGGGATAAAAGCGTAGAATTCTATACTTTCACAAGTGGTTCTTCTGTCAAAATGTCCCATTACCGGTAAGCTTGCGTCAGTATCATAGTGAGAATTTTATAAGTAAGTGTCTCTATGTTTTATTTTGAACTTGGGCACTACTGGGCTGTCTTGGCATCTCAACAGACATTTGCTAACATCAGTGAACTTCTGTGTAAGGTATTTCCTCCTTGAACAATCTGAACCACTTAAAACCAAGAATGGCTTTCCCTATTAAAACATGCCATAAATGAATTGTGCCAACTTAGCTGGTATATATTCAAATAACACGTTCAGGGAATGTAAAGCAATAGTAGTCTAAGAAAAAAAATCATTAGAATGGAAAATCAGAATGCAACAAAATAATATAAAAATCCAGCCCAAAGGAAAACTGTATTAAATTATCACTCAAACCCCCTCCAGTGACATCAGTAACCCATATGTCTACCAACTCAGGTGATTAGAATATTAATCAGCCTCTAAATGGTGAGTGCTAGGCACATAGTGGGCATTCAATCAATAGTCAAGCTGTTTTGCAATGAAGATATGCTTTTGGAATTTTCAAGAAAGCACTACTACTTGGGATTCAATTTGTAACTGTTCCTTAGAAAATATCTGACCACCAACACAAGGGGAAAAATAGTCCCAATGCATACTGACAGAGTTGATTGTTTTTTTAAATCTGTTAGTAACCTGAACTTATGCAATGTGATTTTCTTGTCATTGCTTTCTTCATACTATCAAAAATGATGCTTTCTTTACTATTTCAAACTCATCATAAAATTGCTAAAAATCTAAAATTCAATTTGCCACATTACTGCTAATTTGAATAATGGCTGAATAAAACACAGGAAACGCTGAAGCAGCATTGATTTCTAAAACATTTTGCGCTTTCCTCCTCCATCCCTGTAAAGTAAAGCTCGGATGCCACGCGCAATTACACAAGAAAATCAAGAAAGCCATTACGTTCAGCATTTTGTCATGATCATTGTTACCATGGCAAAAAGTAGGCTTAGCTTAGCACACAGCTGCTATGGGCGAGGTCCACTGGCCTTTTGCAGAGCTGAGTTACGATCTAATGTCAGATTCGTAGCCTGTCACTCCCCGACCACTGCCCCTACCAAGACAAGGCTATTGTCCACGGACCCTGCTGCCTGACTCCTTACAATCTGAACCAGTGTCATCTTATCATCGTCTTCTCACTGCTGGTCAGTGACTGCAGCACAGTAATTAGGAAGGTTACCACTCGACTCTCCTCTTGTTCTGAGGGGGAAAACCGTGGCGTGAAAACTCAGGACTGCATCATAGAGAAAGCCACAGTTTCAACACTTGCATTGTACATGACAATAGCACTGTGCTGGACCTAGGACAGGTTTAGGAGCGAGAGAGAGACACAGGACCATGATAACCCATTGGATGGCAAAGTATTTTCTCTCTTTGAGTGTCTGCTTAGTCATCCATAGCAAATGTGGATAAAAGTGACTTCCTTGTGAGGATTAACTGAGATAATCCGTAGGCCCTGGCATGTGGTTGGATAGTCAGTCAACCAAATAGCAGCTCCCACTATCTTAACCCCTGAGATCTCCATATCTTCAGGAATGCTGACAGAAGTTGGTAGGGAAAGTGTTTTCCCCTGGTGGAAGTAGATCATTTTCACGTTTGATATGTTCCTCAGAAAGCTGAGGATAAGTTATTTTTTATGGTCTGACATTAAGCATAAATTTCACATCAAAAGAATAAAAATCCAATGTTAATTCATAATATATATCACATCTTACTATCCATATTTTAAATGATACTGATATTATTGTAAAATTGAGATGCAGCATATACTAATCTTGACCTCATACAGAGATTTTCAGTTTTAAAAAATGCAGCAATAATATGAAAGGCGAGAAGTTAAAATTATCTGAAATGAATACATTAATCAAGACTCTGTATTTACTAGAAACAAAGGCTACTAGCATTTTTACCAGCTAAACAAAATATTTTTTAATGAGATTTCAGCAGAGTATCGTTTATCTTAAGAGAAAAATAATGGGACCTTACCTATTCCAGTAGCTCCAGAACTGGTCATGCAGGTAGGCATGGTGGCTACATTCATCACCAAATGAGGCTTTGCTTTCAATCCAGTGAATTATGTGCCCTTCTACAGCTAAGGGACAAAGCATTACTAATAGATGGTGAAGGGAAGATTGAAAATTCTCAACTCTGCACAGGCCTCTCTGCACTTCACATTAGTAAGCTGAGGTTTAGTCTTTACCGTCATCTACAGATATAATTATAAAGCAATGACTGTACAAGTTCGTTCCAAGGAATATCTATGCTACCATCACAGCCCTTTTATTTTCATTACAGTTTTCAAAAGTACCTCTCCTGCTCTGGAGACTTGACAAGTGACATGTCAAGCAGGCCATGGTAAGCGTGACTTTTCAACAATATTGTGTTGAAAACATTCAAAATCTAGGGAAATGCGTTGAAAAATGGCAACCAGGATGTTGTTAAAAGACATGTTTATTTCTGAAGTATATGTAAAAGTTTCTAAGGCCTAATTTCTTCTAATCCTATTATTCTGCTATTTAAAGATGATCATTTCTAGCTAGGTAACCCATGAAGGGTTATCTGCTCTGGTACCATTTCCTAGTATTAACACATTAACAAAAAAGAAATATGGAAAAAACACACGCTGTTTCTCTACAATCAAATGCATACAGAGTTTAAGGACTTACCTACTGGTACTTGCAAAATAAAGTCTGGCGTTTTGTCATAACCCTTTGCACGGAGCTGATCTTCATCTACAGGAAGAACACAGACTATTACTTATAACAGTATTCCATTAGCAAGACAGGATTATAATTGCTTTTCTTTCTTAAACATGTGTAAAAATTGCTAATGCAGTCATACATGTCTTTCTTATGTATTCAGTGCTGTGTCAGAATAAATGAACTTTCTTAACAAACCTCAGGCATAGATATAAAGATGCTTCTTTGTCCTTTCTGCATTTTATGTCTTTATTATAAACATCATTAATTCAAGCTGTCATATGCTACCTTTTCTTGTAATTGAAAACACTCAAAATAAAGAAATAGACTTTCTAATTGAAAGAAAAGGATTTCACTCCCATAAACATCACTAATGTTATCAGCTAGTATTGACAATTTACAGGAAGGCACAAGCACAGTGGCCTTGGCAATTATGAAACAAATGCTTTCCTTAGAGCAATTAAGAAAGCTTAGTTTCAATTAGTGAAACTACTTCTATACTCAAGAAAGGGACAAGGACAATGAAATCGCCACAGAGAATTAATTATCTTGTTTCATTTCTTTGCTAGGCTATTGTTTCTGGCATTTATGAGAGTTTTACAATGGACAATATGTAATTCTGAAAAGCAAACAGGCTTTACGATTTTTTTTTAACTAAGTCTGATTACTCAGTCCTCTGTAAATATCAATGATCCATTCAGAAGGAACGGAAGCAGAAAAATAGGAAGCTTGACAAAGTTGGAAAGAACTAGCAAGGTGCTTGGTTTAAAAATCCTCCAATATTTTCTAAGTGCTGTCCTTGACTTCTAATGGCATTACAATGTGATTTCTGAAATGGGGAGTTCTCCATTAGATTTTGGAGTGACCTGGTCATTCAATTCCAGACATGGCTTTCTGTCTTCACCCAACCTCAACTAATGGCCCAACCAAGTAACAAGGAAGGCTGTGTGGTCTCTTAACACCTACTGGGCTGTTGACATTGTCATGCATCCCATTCGCCTTCCTGCATCACCTTTGATTAAAATTAATGGCCCATTCCCAATGTTGGGTAGCTTATTTCCAATCCATTTGTCAGCCCAAGACAGTGGTTTCATGGCCAATGTTCAGAAACTCTTGCTTTAGAAGAGTGTACATCTTGAAAGGTCAGCATTTTAAACGTAAATAACCTTTTAATGACACATATTTAAAGTAGATATTTAGGTTAAATTTTGTTAAAAAGTCAATAGCCTTAAACTATCCAGAATTCAGAACAATCTCCCTTCCCTGAAATATAAAAAAAAAAATTCAAATTAACCATTGAATTAATAAAATTCAAATTGAATTAATTTTAAAAACAAAATAATTTGGAAAGTGAGCTATAGACAAATCAGACTGGAAAACTCTCTAACTGTATTCTGACCACAGCAAGAATGTTTAATTGAAAAGGCATTTATTAGAATCAACTCCAGCACCCTGAAGTGTTGTTTTAGGTAGCTGATGAATAGTTTTAAAAGTTGGGTTGACATTAAAAAGATAGATTAATATTTTATTAAAAGTATCCTAGCTTGATCTACCTTTGCAGCTGTTAAAATCTGTTTGAGAATGAAAAATGATTATGCTTCTGACAGCAGCTCAAAACAAAATTTCAAAGGTCACCAAGCAAACCAAATGCACATGGTAAAAATCTGTCTAAAAGGTACTGCACTCCTGTTCACAGCACCAAATTTACTAATGCAATACCCACAATTTAAATTGCACACTTACTTAATGTGGAAATAAAATAAACCCAAATCCCAAAACATGAGCATCAAGTGAGGCTAGGGAATTTCTCTTTTTGTATAGCTGGCTCTCTCTATCTCTCTGTCTCACACACACACACACACACCTATACCTACCTCTTTCTGTTTCTCTATGAAGTTGATTAAATAGTACTGGTATCCAAAGGGCAGTATCTAAAAGTTTGTGTCATAACCGGTGATACTAGACTTCTATTTTTCATAGTAAGAGATTATTCCTCACATCTGAAATATGTACTGTGCATCTTCTTCCTTGGTTTACTAAATGCTCATTGTTTACCTCCTGTTTCAGTTTCATGTTCTTTTTCTTTCCTTTCGTAAAAGATTACTTATTTATTTGAAAGGAAGAGTTACAGAGGGAGGGAGAGACAGAGCTTCCATCCACCTGTTCACTCCCCAAATTGCTACAATGGCTGGAGCTGAACAGATCACAAGCCAGGAGCCAGGAGCCAGGAGCCAGGAGCTTCCTCTGGGTCTCCCGCGTTGGTGCAGGGGCCCATGTTCTTGGGCCATCCTCCGCTTCTTTTCCAGGGAACTGGACTGGATGTGGAGCAGCCGGGACTGAAACTGGGGCCCATATGGGATGCCAACATTGCCAGCAGCAGATTAACCCACTATGTCACAGCGCTGGCTCCCACATTATTTCTTTCATCTTAGATTTCCCAATAAATTAATAGGGAACAACTTGACAAGGTTCAGAAGAAATAAAGTCAGAAGCTTACTATTTATAAACAGGTGGCTTTGCTCACCTTTTCTAGGCCATAGGAGATGTCCCCATCACTGATCATCCTACTGGGAGATTTCGGAGGTCTGTTCTGTCCCTCTGGCCTGATTTCCTGGCCCTTAGCATTACGTTCCTTTGTTGGCCCCCAGATCTTGAAAGATTTCTTACCATCAGGTCAGCTATTCCCTCCTGCCTCATTCTTTGTTCTCTGCCTTTACTACCGTGCACGAGCCTGCCTCTAACATAAAGGATTTCATGTTGTGGTTCTTAGGACAGCAATGTTCCTGTTTCATTTTTAAATTTCCTATCCACTGTCTCACTCCTGGCAATGTATAATCCACATATAATTAATGTTCAGGAAAAGAGAAAATTGAATAAAATTCAAGTGCATTTTAAAGAATATCCATGTTTTCTGCAAAGTCTATGTAGGCTGGTAATTGTCTTTCTTGATCTAATTCTTCATGCATCAACATGGCACAAGGCTGCCAAACTTGGCCCCAAATTCAAGGTTTTGCTTGAGGACCTTTGCTGTTGTTTTTATCCTTGGTACCAACTGTCTGAACCTGAGGCAAATCTCAGTTGTAGAGGAAAGGACTGTATCCCTTTCCTGAACACTAATGCTTTTTTCACTGATCTCAAGTATTGCATTTTTTTAAAGACCCCTTTGAATGTGTGTTTATTTTTCATCTACTTGAAAGGCAGAGTTACAAAAACAGAGAGGGAGGGTGGGAGTGACAGAGGGTCTTCCATCTGCTGATTCACTCCTCAAATGCCCAAAACAGCCAGTGTTGACACAGACCTAACCCAGGAGTCAGGTATGCCCTCAGGGTCTAGTTAATGCAGGGTGCATTAGCAGGGAGTTGGATCAGAAGTGAAGTAGTTGAGACTCAAGTGGCAGTCTGATGTGGGATTCAGGTGTGCAAGTGATGGCTTAACTCCTGTGCCATGCCTGCCCCAATTTCTAATACTTAAAACAATCCTGGACATTCCTTAAAGTTTAGGTAAAATTTCCCACCAGTCTGTGCCTAGTGTTACTATTGGGCTACTTTTCCTATTTCTTCTATGGCTATTGATTTACTTCTTTTACAATCAGTTTTGCAATTTATTTCACTGATGCTCTTACACCACTTTATACATATTGGAGTGAAAGTTCCCTATGTTTGCTTGAGATTCCCAAGTGGAAATAGATGTTTGGGTAATCTTTTTTTCCTGAAGAAAAACTGACAAGGATTTGGAAAAAAAAAAAAAAGAAGAAGAATATTAGAAAAGGAAAAAAAAGAATTATCAATAGTATAGAATGGCACTTTTAGTTTAATTTCCCGAAATGGTTGGAAATCAATATGAAATCAATCTTCAAATCCTGTAACCCTGTCTCATTCAGGGAACATAGCAAATTCTAGTGTAAGGCATTTATTTTAAAATCCAAAATATTTCAGACCTATTTTGTTTGTTAACAAGCACTTGAACTATAACATTATCAAAATTAATATGAGATTCTATCACTTAGAGGCAAACTTGCTATCCTCCAGATGCACAAATATAGCTTTTCAGATAATGGTTGCTTCATGAAACACAATATTTCTAAGTCAAGTCTTGGGGATCACTGGCCCAACATTTCAATTTATACATGAAAAAACCAGCTAAACAGATAAGTGATGCCCCAAACATAGACCTATCAATTAATTAAAGGTACAGGACAGAGCACATATCCATAAACTTCCAGTTGGTCCCAGGAAGCTGTATTCCATTCTTAATAGTTGGAGAGAGGGGAGGAGAGACAGAAGGAGACATCTTTCACCTGCTGGTTTATGCCCTAGATAGCCACAATAACTGGGCCTGGGCCACACCAAAGCAGAAAGCCAGGATCTTCCAGGTCTCCCACGTGGGTACAGGGGCCTAAACACTTGGGACATCTGCTGCTGCTTCTCCCAGACCATTAGCAGGGAGCTGGATCACAAGTGGGGCAGTGGGGACACAAACAGCACTCATAGGGGATGCTGGCATCACAGATGGGGGCTCTGCCTTTAACAGCACAACACCATCCCCTTACGTGTTATTTTGGATGATACTTGTCTGCTGAGTAGATGAACTAGATAATCTCTTGATTTCTCACACTTCAGTGATCCTCCCTCAAATTTAACTTAAAAAAATCACTAAACCTGCATCATAGTTAAAACTGATGTTAATTTTTTTTTCAAAAACACACAGACCTTCATTTATTTTTAAGTTATCAGGCCTGTCTTTACAGGGTATTTTTAAAAAGGAATTACAGATGCGTAAAGAACATTGTGAAAGTTTAATTTCTCTGGCCTTTGAATTACCCTCTCTTCTAAATACCCAAAATATCCAAAGCAATTACGTCCTAATTACACAATTTCTTTTTTTAAAATAAAGGGCTGATTTTGAGTCAGAGAACAACACACATCTGAAACTAGTTAACATATACTTAAGAAACATAGGGGGCATGAGGAACTACCAAGAAAAGGTTTTAGGTCATCTTTTGTTTGGTTGGTTTTATTAAAAGCTTTAAACGTAAGAAATATGGTTATTCTGAAGGAAACTGTGTAAAATTCCAGTTCACAATATTTGAAAATGAAAAGTAACATTCTGATATACCTTTTATCTATGAATTTCTCAAGTTTTCTAAAATGCTATATGATTAAAATACAGGGTATGATAAAAAGAATCCTTTTAATACCTGCTGCATCCTTACCAGATTGAGGGAAGGCAAAAAGGTCAGACAGCAACACAAATTAAAACCACAGTCGATCTTTTCTACTCTAGTATTTTGCTTCCTGTGTAATTTTTTTTTCCAAAACAGTGTTTCATTTTGTACTTGGAGCTATAATCGTTGGTCTCTAGATTTTTATGTTCCCTGAGAGTGAGTTTCACAGCCTTTGCTATACAATTTAAGAAGTTAGCAAGCCTTCAGTAATAGATGTTAGTATGAAATGCAAACCATGTGAAAGGTATACAGAACACAGATATGCATTTAATGGGGAGACTGGTGGAATGGGAACAGATAAATGAAATCTTTACAGAACCCAAAATTTCATTATAGCCATTAGTTTCAACCTCTTCCCCTAAAGCCTCTTATCAAAGCCACTAATAAGGACTACAACTGACTGCTCTGACCTTGTCCTTTGCTTATGTCTTTAGGGGACAATACTAGTGAAAATCTAAGTGCCCTAAAGATAGGAAACAAATGGGAGGTCAAGAAGCTGGAGTTGTGTGAAGAGACGCTAGGTAGGCTAACCCCTGCCGACTGGTGGTTGAAGACACACAGAAGAAATGATTATCAACCACAGAAAGAGTTTTCTGTATCTGACACCAAGTCATCCTAACTCCTTTTTCTTTGATGCCACACATGAAGGGACATATCAGTATGGCTGAGTAAAAAGGTACAGGAGGGGACAGGTTGCTGGGGGGCCCTAGCTGTGATGCAAGGCATAAGGCTAATTTCTTCTTAACACAACAAGGGGACAGGATGGAAATGAGAGTCTTACTCCAAAATTCTAAGAAATGACCAAATTTTAGCCTTTGATTCAAGTTTTGTTTATTTTGTTTTATGTTGCAGTCACGTACCAGATCCTTTTATCTCTGAACCAATTCCAATGCTCAACGGGAACAGGTATATTAGCAGTTCTGAGACTATGAAAAAGACCTCCTGCATAAATGGACTGATGCTTGTGTACATGCAAGTGCACGCACACACACATACAAAGACACGATCAAGGAGTCAATCAAGCAATAACAGTAACTAACCCTAATGTCTTTTGGTTGTGAGGATCAAAGCCCTAACTTACAGCAAATTCTTTGTAAGGACAGTGACGCCACGCTGTCTGGCTTTGTTCCCTACTCCCATGATGTGATTCTAGTGGGTGTTTAATAAGGTGACCAGATCAGGGTAGACACTTGACCTCAACCCAGACTAGTAGATCAGAGAACTTTCTGAGGGTTGTTATGGGGCAAAAGGGAATCACTAACTTTTTTTCTAGGATTATGAACTCTAAGGATTAAACAAAGCCACAACTGCTGGTGATCATCCTTGTTATCTGAGAAAGAAGCCAACACAGAAAAGCCCAAGACACAAAGTGGAGAGAAGGGAAGGTACTGACATTTCATCCCCTGGATTCTACACACAGCAGAAGCATAACTTCCTCCTTTGGACTTCCTAGGTAAATAGCTACACTAGTCAGTTCTTTGTAGTATGTGTTATCTAGTTTGACTGGATTTTTGTCACTTACAATTAAAATAGTTCCAATAACTTGTCAGTGGCCAGGAAAGCAAATGGTCAGCAGACTTAAGTTACCTATCCAGAGCAATGGTGAGGACACGAGCGGGCAGGTTACCATCACAGGTGGACAGGATAACCTTTCCTCCAAGTTCCAGAGAGCAGTTGCTCTTTCAGCAGCATACACAAGTCTATGGGTCTTTTCTTGTAATCCCAGAGATGCATGCACAAACATATTCAGTAAAGGGACTAAGTAATCTAGACTACAACTATGATGGTAACTTCAGAAGGGAGGAACAGAGCCTGAATTCCCCTTCTCTTATCCCAACATCATATACCTATTGTTCTAAAAACTGCATCTTATTTTTAACCTTCTGAGGGAGGAACCCAAAATGTTTGATTTCTTATGAAATGCCCAATCATCTCAGCTCCCTTCAGACTATATAATCGAATGTTTTATTTCTAGTCTCTTGTTCTTTACTGCTAACATCTGCATGCAAACGCAATCTTAGCATGCTAACCTCATCTGCTCCCGCTGCCTATTCTTCACCTGAAGTCATAATCCCCTGTTTGTCACTCATAATCACTTCCCCAGCAGAGCACTGTTGCTTTAGGTGGGGAATAAAGCAGCAGGCGGATAAACTCTTAGAAACAAAGATCTTAATTTCTTACAGCAAGGGACACCCTTTACTAAGCCTATTTGGTTTTATACATTATGTGCTCCTGGAGTCCCACAGCGTAATATGAATGTATGAAAAGCAACCATGTAAAATGGGCTGGTTGGTCCTAACACGGGGGCTTGAGGGCGGCAGGTGAGGCAGAGATAAAGCAAATGCCTCTCAGGTGTCACTCAAAATACTTGTTAGCATCTACTAACAGGATAACATCCACTGGGGAGAATAAAATATCTCCAGAAGCATTCTTATTAAGCCAAACTTAACAAGAATTTGCACAGACATGGCTGTGGAAGTCACTAATGAAAGTTCCTTGAACCTGGAGATAAGTCAGCCCAAAGAAGGTGAAGTGGTCATCTTGGTCTTCGGGATGAGCTCATTTGTATTTTTCCTAACAGGTTGTTGTTTTCTGTCACTATTTCTCTTCCCTCTTTTGCTTTCCTGTCCAAAGCTCTCAAAATTCCCACAAAAAACAAGGTAAAACAAAACAAATTGAAAAAGAAAACCCAAAATAGGAATATAACAGAGCAAAACATGGTCTCATTACCTGTTTTAGAGATATAAATTAAAACAGCTCCAACAGCAGATAAAATACGTTCTCTATTTTGCTGGCATTGGAAATGGAGCGAATGCTTATCAGAGGTGACAAGGACAATCACGATTCTTGTAAGTCCATTTAAGTTTAAGAAAAGATATGGGAGGAAAGTGGGGAAGGTGGGTTTGGAAAAGGTTGATTAAGAGCTATGGGTTATAGCTAGAATGGGGTAAAAAGTTATGGGGTTCCATCGCATGGCAGAGTGATTATAGATAATATCAGTTTACTGGCTGGCGCCTTGGCTCACTAGGCTAATCCTCTGCCTGTGGCGCTGGCACCCCAGGTTCTAGTCCCGGTTGGGGTGCCGGGTTCTGTCCCAGTTGCTCCTCTTCCAGGCCAGCTCTCTGCTATGGCACGGAAGGCAGTGGAGGATGGCCCTGGTGCTTGGGCCCTGCACCCGCATGGGAGACCAGGAGGCACCTGACTACTGGCTTTGGGTCACCGCAGTATGCCGGCAGTGGCGGCCATTTTGGGGGTGAACCAACAGAAGGAAGACCTTTCTCTCTGTCTTTCTCCCTCACTGTCTAATTCTGCTTATCCAAATAATAATAATAATAATAGTTTACTGTGTATTACTCTCCAAAAAAGGATTTATTTGAAAGGAAGAGGAGTGAGAGACGGGGAGAGGGAGTGGAGAGAGAGACAGAGATTTTCTATCTGCTGGTTTATTTTCAAAATGGCTGCAACAGACAGGTCTGGGCCACGCTGAAGCCAGGAGCCAGGAGTTCCATCCTGGTCTCCCACAGTGGTGGCAGAGGCCATTTTCTGCTGTGTTCCCTGGCACATTAGCAGGAAGCTGGACAGGAAACAGAGTAGCATGATCTAGAAATGACTCTCCAAAAGGGGATGAGGTGCCTCAAGCAGCAGCTTAATCCACTGTACCACAATGCTGGCCTTGCCTATATATTTCTCCATTAAAAAAGCCCTAGAAGATAGGATTTTGGATGCTTTCATTACAAAAAAATGTTAAATGCTTGAAGGGATAAATATATTTACTCTGACTGGATATTACACAATGTATACATATAATGAAACATCACACAGTAAGCCATAAACATGGAAAGGTTTTATAAATACGTTAAATTAGAAATACAGGAAGAACAGAAGGAAAGAAAGGAAAGGAGGGAGAAAAGAAAGAAGGAAGGAAGATAAAAGTTCCTGCTACATTTAAGCCTGAAATGGGCAATAGGCTGTTTTGACATTTGAGACTTTAAACACTGATCGATGAATCTAATTCTAAATTAATTATCTTTGGGAAGAACTACTGACATGCTGAAACTTAAGTTTGTCTGGAAGGTTCTATGTTTGATTCAACTTGAGAAAAAAATTATTTTTTAAAAAATCTCTAATGGTGTCTGCCCATAGCATGTACTTAAAAAACTAGTTGAACTCAATGGTAAGAGAGCCAAATTAATGAACTCAACCAGTTTTCCTAGAAGTACACGGAGGCAGGATGGTTCTGGTGTGGGAGAGAGCACAGATGAACATGTAAAAGTCTATCATCATTCCAGGTAAAACAGTTCATGAGGCAGCAGCATTTGCTTCCCTTGCAGAGGGTAGCTATTGACTGTTGGTATAATTTGTACCTATTTTTCATAGGCTTAATAAATGTACATGGCAAAAGCTTTGAGTCCATTTCTTTCATTATCAAGACAATAAAATGGGCACATACTAAGTGAGATGCAGTACAGAGAGAACTACATTTTCATTGGGACAGACATGGCACGTGGTCTAGCTGAGCATATTGGAGGAGGGCACAAAGCGCACTCAGAAGCAGACATAGTAGCTAGTAGTGTGCTTGGCATGTAGAGAACGCACTCAACAAGAGTTGAAAAGAATGAATAATAAATGAGGGAAGGAACTGCAAGGTCTCTTGGCTACTGATATCTCAGAAATTATCTACAGGTGTTTGTTTGTGACCAGCGTTCCCACTCAGGCATAGCTCTAGGGAAGTAGGCATTCCCTCTGATTCGTGTCTAGTGCCTGAATTATTCAACTCAGTAACATATTTGTGGAATAAAGATACAAGTAGAAAATATTTTTTACCTGGAGAAACTAAAGTTATTTACTCAACTTTGATCATAATACGACATACTTATTTGTAGGCATATGAGATGGATATGTTTACGAGATAAATTCACATGAGTCCACCCAAGTCTTCAACAGTAAGGACTCTTCTTTTCACCTTTCCTATTGCAGCTGGTTAAACCTTATGCCATAGGAACTGCATAGTTTATGGCTATGAATCAAGGAAATTCAAGAAAGCATTAAAGAAAAGGTAATTTATCTTATTTTCCCCTTTTATTGGCAAGATAAGTCAGGTAAATTATGTATTTTATAAAATAACATGTAGAGTACAACTAGAGGAAAATATAGAATGGGATGAAAAATCTTAGGGCTCTTTAAAAAGAGTTACTATACAAGTATAAAAAAGCAGTAAGAACACTTGCCTTTTGAAAATAGTCTAGATTAGAAATCAACAGAGAGAATGAGAAAGACTTGACTTTTGCTCATCAAAAAATCAAAATAAAACATGTTTGCACTATCTTTGCAATAAAATTCAAGGTGTGCACATATAAGCAAGAAAGAATAAGATTATATTAAAGGTCTATTAATGTATCAATATTTTCCCATAGTTGTATTTAAAAGGATGATCTATAAGTTTATATAAACTTACCTGGCACAGTACTTCAGAACTAAATAATCATTGTGAAGGAGAATTTACAAGTTAAAAAACCAACAACCTCCTAACAATATTTCATTAAAGGCTTTAAATGTTCATGTTTTAACTGTAAACAAACATATGTTAGTTCAGTACTACATTAAAATACTTAAAATGCATAGAATAAATTAGCAACTTTTTTGTATACCGATGAGGAAATACTTGAAAACAGGACTGATGTTGTATGGAATCAGCGAAACTTCTCCAGAACTCATTTATTTTTAAAGATCAGTTAAATATTATCTTTGGGTGTATGTCCATAAAATAATTACTTCTATATCCAACAGCACAGAAAAATTGATGGAGCCATCAATTTCAATTTTAAGTCCACTTTCTGCACTTGCATGGGAGTGGAAATGACTCCCTAACTACATTTCTGTACTGTTTTTTATAAGCCATGCTGAAACCAGTCTAACATACTCAGTTCCAGTAAACTGAGGATGTAGAAGTAAGTTTAGATCACATCTGCTGGTCCACGGGAAGGAAACAGAGGAGAGTCAGGTTGAGCAAAGAAATGAGACCGAAGGTGTGCCTGGCCAGGGACAAACGACGGCAAGAGAAGTTACTCTGAAAATAAAATATGACTGCTTAGTTGGTGACTTAAAGCAAACAACTAGATTTGGCTATGCCAAATTGGCCACTATTTAAGTGAACAATGTGATCAGATATTTTATGCTACTATGCAAATTCCATAGGTCTGAAATATATCACATACTGCAACATGGGTCACTCATTACAACTTGTTCTATTATACATTCTACTTTTATTACATTTTTAAATTTAAAAAAATTTTGATTGACATATACTATCTATATACTGATGACGTGCAATGCAATGTTTTGACTCATGTATACACTGGGTGATGATCAATTCAGGTAATGATCACCTCAGGACAAATAATATATCCATTGTCTCCAATTTCTGTTATTTCTTTATGGTAGGTACATTCAAAATCCTCTCTTCTAACTATCCTGGGGTACACAATGCATTATTGTTAACTACAGTCACTGCTATATCAGAGGCATACAATACCACATCCTGTTCTTCCTATCCAGCTGGTTCTACCCCTGACCTATCTCTCCCTGTCATCCTTCCCCATGTCTTCTTAGTCTCTGGTAACCACTAAGATCTCAAACTTCATGAGATCACCTTTATTTTTTTTAATTTTTATTTATTTATTTATTTATTTATTTATTTATTTATTGACAGGCAGAGTGGAAAGTGAGAGAGAGAGAGACAGAGAGAAAGGTCTTCCTTTGCTGTTGATTCACCTTCCAATGGCCACCGCAGCCTGCACGCTGCAGTGGGTGCACCACGCTGATCCGATGGCAGGAGCCAGGTGCTTCTCCTGGTCTCCCATGCAGGTGCAGGGCCCAAGCACTTGGGCCATCCTCCACTGCACTCCCGGGCCACAGCAGAGAGCTGGCCTGGAAGAGGGGCAACTGGGACAGAATCCGGCGCCCCGACTGGGACTAGAACCCGCTGAGCCAGCGCCGCAAGGCAGAGGATTAGCCTATTGAGCCACGGCGCCAGCAAGATCACCTTTTTTTTTTAATAAGATTCCACATATGAGTGAGAGACCATGTGGTATTTGTCTTTTGTGTCTGATTTATTTCACTTAACAACATTTCCTTTAGGTCCATCCATGTTATTGCAACTAATAGGGTTTCCTGCTTTTTTATCACCAAATAGTATTCCACTCTGTATAGATTTTTAATAGGTAATTTCTTCCCAACTTAGCCTATTTTCATAGGCCAAATAATCAATTCTATTTCTTATATGAAAAAAACTAGCTGCTTCTACATATTGAAATTTCATGTAGTAATATGAGCCTACTTTCCTAATTTATCAACTTTCTTCAACCCTAACTGGAAAATGTATATCTGTCAGCTTTAAATTATCATCTTATAAAATATCTAATGCCATTTTCCACTTTATCAATAAAAATACTGACCACTAAGATTTGGAGTGGATTCCCTGCAAGGCTGTATTATAAACATCCTTTCTTAACTTGACATAAAATCATTCAGTTCTCTGCATTTGACTTTCCTTGGTAAATTATTCACCCTTTCTGTGACAAAAATTACATAATCCAATGTTTTGATTTTTTTGTCCTAAAAATATACTTTGCAGACTCTTCAGTTCTCCATAACACAGATCTGTATAATAAAATGATCCATATGGAACCTTTACAAATAGCCACATTTAAAATGGATAAAAGGAATTCATTCATTGTGGAGTGTTATGGTTTGTATGATCAGTTATTACATGAATGTCCTTTGAGGGTTAATTTCTAATGCTTAAGAGATGTCCTCAAAAAAGTAACAGTTTGTAATAGAATTCTCAATTGGCAAGCAAACACATACATATGAGTGGAATTTCCAAATCTTGTACTAGATCTATGATGACAATTAATGTTTGGCATAAAAATAATAAAAGTTTAATATTCTGCTTTCAAATAAAGGGATGACCTTATTCCATACATGACAAAAGCATACCTAACATGAATTTTTCTCGCTGTTCTTTTTAATATATAAAGCATTTTATAGACAATATTTCTTTTGTTTCCTTCTCTCATAAGGCCTAGATTATGGTTAATATCTCATGACACCAAAAGTAATACTGCAACAGATATTAAAGCATTTTTTTCAGCCACTTATTCTATAAAATATTAATTGCAAGCCTGTGCATGGGCTGTATATATAGGGGATTAGGTAACTGAGTTCCTGCTCAGTTCTAAATCAATAAAAGATAACATGCACAGCATCAATCATCGTTCACTCTTCCTTTAGTACATAATAACTGCAAGTGGAAGATTTTAAAAATATATATGTAAGTACTCATGGAGCTATTACAAGCTAGAGAGGTGAGCAATACTTACCCAGGAAAGAAAGATTTTTCTCTAGAAGCAAGTCTCTCAGCAGGACTTCATGCTCATGACCAATGGCGCTGAGGAGTTTCAGTTAAGGAGGGCAATGCATACAAAATTACAGGCAAATGTTTATTACCAGGTCTATACTTTGAGATGAAATAGAGAATCAGGGTAATTATAATAAACATTTCCACCTTCAAACCACATCTCTGAGGAAAGAGATTTCTACACGCATCTCTTGTCTCATTTAAGTGATTCAATAGAACTTTCTTGGCATGTTTACACATATTCTGGAAAACAAAGATTTGACATGTATTTTAACGTATTTTTAAAAGAAGCAGAGCTGTTTTGCATGTTACTCAATTCAATCAAGTACATGTTAACTAATCATTTACAAGGGGCAGCAAAGAATGCCAACCAGCCTTTGCCCTCTATGAGTCTCCAACCTTAGAAACTTAGCATGGAGCCAGCATCCAGTGGCTCCTTGGTTTCACTTCCAATCTACTACTGAGGTTACTCTGTGATTTGGGAAGCCAGACAATCTAACTTTTGATAATGTATGCAATGATAGATTGTAGAGAACTGTGGATTAGGGCATGGGTACAGAAGTTGCTTCAAGTCTTTTTTATCATGGGTGTGCATGTATACACATAACATATATGTGCAAACAGATACACACAGGAACACATAAATATTTGCACTGCTTACTATGTGGAAGACACTGTATTACACAACATATATATATTATTTCATCCTTACAGTTATTATAAACTGTATTCTATAGATAAGGAAACTGAAACTTAGAAACCAGCACAAGGCCAATTCATGGTGGCAAAGCAGACAGTGAAGATGAGATCTCTGCAAATCCTATGTTTATGATTGCCATACAGCTTCTCAAAAGGTATTAACATTATTTAATGATAACTGATAATAGCTAATATTTCTCAAATACCAAGAACAAATTCTTTGTGTTGAGCACTTTGAGATAATGTCTTACTTAATCTTCACAATGGCCACATGAGTAGACACTATTATAGTCAAGGAAAGTGAGGCACAGGGAGGCTGAGGAACTTGCTGTAGGTCCCTTGGCTGGCTAACAATGAAATCAAGAATGGGACTAGCAAGTCTGGTCTATTTTCCAAAGGGAGGAGAGTTCATAAAATCTGAAAAGGGGTGTTCTATTCTGGTACTTCAGTTGAACAGAATAATTACGATCTGAATCATTATCTTCATATTCTCCATTCCACTGATAACATCAACGTGGTTACATCATTCCTTGGCTTACCAGAGACTGATGCTCTGCAGGATTGCAAGAGTTCAACTTAAGTCAAACAAAACTGATATCATTTGTAAAAAAAAAAGAAAATTCCTAGAGAATTATCTTGACCTTCATCGACATATACATTTAAACAGATGAATACTATTTAAATCTTATTTTTTTTTTGGTTTATTTATTTCTTATTTCAAGAGATATGGTCATTTACATCCACTAACAAGTCAAGCCCTAAGTCATTACGGCTGTCTTTGCATTCCTCCTGTTTTTATCTCCCCTCCAATGCACATATCTGTGCTTACTGAATTTCTAATTGGAAACCAAAAAAAAAAAAAAAAAGGAAAAAACTTTTAAATCATAGAATTTCTCACATTTTCAGAGTCCACTGAACACATCTGATGAATACCTCTCAATGGTCTCTCATTGTTAGGGGCATCCCACATTTTAGAACTAAATTATTTACTTCTATTCCACATAAATGTGCTCTCACTATTATCATTGTAAATTATTTACATCTAAAATGTTGAATCATGAAACTGAGGTTACTGATGGTACAGAAATGAAACCCACAGCATTTGAAGCTTCCTGCATCATTACCATTCCTTGCTCCTCCGTTTAGACCTTTGTCTAATAGCTGTGTCCTGGAGTCAAAGCTTTACTAAGCTGAGGTGGCTGATTTCTCACATTTTCCCTATTGAGTATGAGCTGTGGAACAAAAGGTGTGAGTAGGCAGGGCTACATAGGAAGAAACAGAGCAGACACCAAAGGAAAGAGAAAGTACAATAACAAGAGATACTCTTTGCTCCTATGCTTTTAGTAAATAAACAATTTACTTTATTCTACTTATCAACCAACATGTAATGTCTTCATAACAGAGTAAAAGGGTTTTGTGATATTCTTTTCATTAACTGTGTGCTTTCTTTCTTACAAAATAATGTGATTTACTAAGAGCAAGCAATGTTAGAACAACACACAAACAACATTTTCACTCCCACAGAAAGCCAATCATTTTTATTTATTGTGAAATCAAATAATTTCTGTTGATCAGTCTAGGAAACATCCATACAAGTGTATTTACATTATATGAAACTGTTACTACTTCAAATGCAAAGATAAAGTCAGTTTCCTTATACTCTTTCCAGCCTATTTGATTTTGCATGGCAAAAGCAATCGCCAGTTTAAAATTTTAGAAAGATAACACTTCTTGATTATGCTTTGCTTGATGTAAACATATATAAAATGTGAGGTCCAGAAAATAAAGCTTGCAAAAACTATAATTTTACTGGCAATATGCAGAATAGAAATGCAAAAAATCTTATAATCTAGTAGTAAAGGCAATTCACAGACATACATCATTATCTTTATCAATTGAAATCATGTACTTCATTAAATTCTACTGGCAATAACACAGCCAAAAAAGTCAAGGAAAAGATGGCAATAATGTAAGGGAAATACTCCAAACAGAATTTATAATGCTCTATAAGCAGAAACACTTAGACTTTGTCTATAATAATACCTATTATTGATAAATGGCAGTGACCATGGGGCAAAACTTGTAAATAACCTCACAAGCCATTTTCTTCGCCAGCAATACAGCAATCTGGTTTCCCGTAAGCATCTCAACTATTACTGAAAAATCGCCTCCTGGCATTTACAAAGCAGTTGACTTCATACTTTAGTCCATGCATATATAATTAGATAGTTATATTTAAAATCAATATGCAATCCTTCAAAAGACATTATGCTTTTAAAACCTTAACTTTAAATTGATTTTTAACTATTTTATGTGCTTTAAAATTAACATGTAATTCAGCCCCAGATACTCTGAGATGGTGTTAGTTGTTATATGAGTGTGCTGAACTTTATCACTGTAGCAACATGAGGTTGGCACTCCTACAACTTCTAACACCATCATTAATTTTATACTGAAAATAGAAGCGCAATTTCATCTGGGTTTAACAAAACAGCAAACTCATGACAATACTGCACTTGTTATTAAAGTAATAATCTTGGCCACTGGATAATCTTGCAAGAGGGCTCTCTTACATGATCATTCTTCAAAGATTAGCTTTTATCTGTGAAAGTGAGTGGTTTTATTTACCGAAAATTTCACTGACTCAAAGCCTTTGTGAAACAAGGAATAAAGTGGAACATAAGCACATACATACATGCACATGCATGCGTACACAGGTGCGCAAACATATTTGATTTGCAAGGGCTCTCAACAAAAATCTCCCTGAATGGCAATCAGTGAGTCACAACTGGTCACAGTGCCATCTATGCTAATAGAACCTACGCAAGGAACAGTATGTTTTTATTATTAAGAGGTTTCAGATTCATGAGCTCTGCTAGATATTATTTTCATAAAAATTACAAATTATTTGTCACTTAAATAATATTTTAGTCAAGGATTATCAAAACTGTTACTGTTGCCCCAACATTATTAAATTTATTGATGAATAATATCCTATGTCTTGAAATAATTACTGTCCCCCCAGTCTTGTTTTAACGAGTAACCATTATCTGTCTAGTAATCTCCATGCTTTCACTGAAGAATGACTGAACATCTGTTCTTCTAACCTTAAATTCAGTCCAGAGGAAAAAATTAGGTTAGTTTCTCTAAATACATTTTTAGGGACCCAAATGATAGTTCAGGTTATAATCAGCATTTAACCATTAAGAATCTACTGCCCTTTAAAATGTGATGGTCTCTGGCAGCATTTTAATTACATCGTCCTTTAACCCAGGTTTCAAATTTTACTCCAGTGAACTCAATTGAATTTGGCTCATATTAAATGGAACTTTACTATATTTTTAAAATGATCATAGGAATAGTTAGATACATTCCAAGGTGGTATGTTATCTGCCTAATGACTTTGTATCTTTAAACTCACTGAGAACCAAGCAGTTTGCAAGAAGCAGGTGAAATGCGCAACTGCTGAACTGACATCTTCCTGTGGCCAATCTGATTTTTCCTAAGCTCTGGAAAAGAATGGTCTGCAGTGACCCTCCAGTTGATTGAATGTAAAATAGAAGAGTATGAAATGTGTTTTGTGAAGCAGAACTTTATGTCAGGTTAAGCTAGACACATCTCCTCCACTGAGTCTAAGCTCGTCAATTGTGCACCTAAAATTTTATGGGAAAGGATACTGTTTGATGCAGTCCACCAGTGGTCCATAACAGCAGTCGTTCACAGTGCACTGCAGACAAATAAGAGAAGGGGGCTAGGGTGGGGCAACTGCAGGAACTATTATGGTAAACAATATCCTAAAAGCAGTAATTACTTTTCTCCCCCTACCCCCCAAAAAAGAAAGCTATTAAAAGGCTGTTCAGATTTAATCACAGAAAACAAAAATTGCATGCTTTTTATTCACTATAAAAGCAAGCTATTAAAAAGTGAAATGCTCTTCTCACAAATATTGCATTGCCATTTATGGCGCACCCTGACCTCAGTGATAGTTTATGATGACAGTAATTAAATGAGGTTTAAAATCCTTTACTCTGCTAGGCAGATAACAGCATTGCCACTGAAAATAGACAGCTGTGATTAATACCTGATAGACCTGATGTGCTAGAACTCCATCTGGAATCTGAGAAGGGTCCCGTAGCATACTATTTATAACAGACTTCGAGGCTGCAGAAGAAAGGAGATGAACTGTTAGCGGAGAACCAACACACTTTTAATGCAGCATGAAAAGTGACATATACCTACGTATACACAAACCATGAAAATGAAAATGTTAACTTAGTAATATTTTTTACACTTTTTTCATCTAAGGGAAGCTTTAAATTAGACCATTTTGCCAAGTATATAAGCCACACTGCCAGATTTGATGATGACATCAGTTTTTTAAGGTAAATTAACAAGTGTAGTCCTGAAACATATGTGTCTGTGCAGATAAATTAGCATTGGAAAAGAAAAGCAACAAAAATGATGAGAAAACACTCACCTTTTGAAGGTAGGTATTTTATAACCAAGAATATGTACACAGAGAGCTTAAGGAGAGCAAACAAATACTTCAAATAAGTCGATAAAAATAACTTTTAACCCAATAAAGCATCACTGTATTCTAGACCTTTTCAAAATATTTCTCATCAATTGTTAAAAAACGTCCATTTAACAGATAAGGAAGGTAGGTAAAAATGAATGACAACTGAATTTAAATAAGAAAACACTTGTGTGGGTATGGGTACACCAGTAAGAATTTTTCACTTAAAATACGCATCATTCACTTGCAAATCAAGCCAAATTCACAGAGAACTATGATGGAAGAATGGAAGTGTTAAGGGGACATCCTTTGAGTAGCAGGTAGAAGACCCCAGCTGCTCACTGTAGGCACGTGGCAGCCAAGGTGGCCAGAATTCCTCTTGATGCATGGCAGGAATGCCAGTTTCCAGATGGGTATCATACAAGGGTTTCCTAGGAATCAATTCTTTTGGGTCCTCTAGTGGAATCAGTATCAAAAATCTAGCAACATGGTTCAGGGTCTGTTCCTCTGCATACTGAGTAACTACTTAGTTAATAAAATGAACACAGACTACAGATCTACATTATTCAAATTCTGAGATGGTAAGTGGTCAAAGTTTTTTACATTATTGTTACGTTCCAAAGCTCAGTACCATAGGAACACCGGCAAATATGATGTTAGTAAAAACCGTGGAATGCAATGGGAGATTACATCTTAGTCACACAGGCATAGTATTGAGTCCACAAACCAGAAATGAAGCAAAGTATGGTCTGTTGTTAGTCACCTAACTACATGCTCACAGCAACATTTAGGTACTCTCCACTGCACGTGGAGAGACGCGAGAGACCATGAGACATTCTAAGAGTATAGCTGGAGCTGCCTCTCGGGTCCCATTTCCCCCACTGGCTCTGCAACCTGGGCAAGTTATGCAACCTTTCAAGTGTAATGTCTTCATCTGCAGAAAGTGATGGTATTATGTGGACTACCCGAAACGCTTCTTGTGTAGCTCTTTTTTTTTATTATTATTTTTTTTATTTTTGACAGGCAGAGTGGACAGTGAGAGAGAGAGAGACAGACAGAAAGGTCTTCCTTTTGCCGTTGGTTCACCCTCCAATGGCCGCCGCACTGCGCTTGTCCGATGGCAGGAGCCAGGAGCCAGGTGCTTTTCCTGGTCTCCCCATGGGGTGCAGGGCCCAAGCACCTGGGCCATCCTCCACTGCACTCCCGGGCCACAGCAGAGGGCTGGCCTGGAAGAGGGACAACCGGGACAGAATCCGGCGCCCCGACCGGGACTAGAACCCGGTGTGCCGGCGCTGCAAGGCGGAGGATTAGCCTGTTGAGCCACGGCGCCGGCCTTAGTGTAGCTCTTTAAAGAACAGCCACAGTAGCAATTCCATTAGGGTTAAGTAATGATTAAGAACTGAATCAGACTGAGGCATTTGCTTCATAGGAGCCGAGGTTGGATTCAATTTTATCTGAAAGCACCATGGATAACTGGTACAAATATTAGGAATGTGAAGCAGCAAACTGTCCTCTGGTAAAAGAAACTCATGGTAGCAACAGTACCAGATGGGCAATAATGTACCTAGGAAACTCATTTCATTTTCTCAACTTGATTATAAGGCCTGGCTAGTCAAAGAAACCAAAGCAGTCACTGACACATTTAGTCACCTGGTCTGAGAGTACGTTCTCTGGTCTGCTGCTCAGTCCCCAGACAGGGCACCTCCATTCTTTTACGTTGCCATGACACTAGCAGAGAATCAAGGAAAGAGCCACACCTTCTCCACAAGTACCTGATCATGGCCACGGTGTTACATGGCCGACTCTCTCACGTGAGGAAAGATTATTAAAACATAGAAGTGGCCCCGGAATATGACCAAAAGTGCTATTCTACAGAAAATTACTACAGAAATTCTACAGAAATTTATGCAAACTCATTGATAAATTAATAAAACAAAGGTTTATTTTTTTTTCCCCAGAGAAGATAGGCAATAAGAATCCAAGACAAAAACAGAGCTGGTAATTTATTTTAAGGGGGGGGGGGGAGTATTAAAATAAGAAACTGATGGTACAACTTTCCCCACAGCATACATTTTATTTTTTATTTTATTTATTTGAGAGGCAGAGTTAGAGACAGAGAGAGGGAGAGACAGAGAGGAGTCTTTCATCCACTGGTTCACTCCCCGAATGGCTACAATGGCCAGAGCTGGGTTGATCCGAGGCTGGGGGGCCAGGAGTTTCTTCTGGGTCTCCCATGTGGGTGCAGGGGCCCAAACACTTGGGACATCTTCTACTGCTTTTCCAGGCCATAGCAGTGAGCTGGATTGGAAGAAAAGCAGCTGGGGCATGAACCAGTGTCCATATGGGATGCTACGTAGCCCACTATATAACAGTACCAGTCCCCACAGTATACATTTTAGAACAGTGTGCTCATCAGGATCAATAATCAGAGCCAAAAAACTTGTCTGAAAATAGTTGAATATGTTGAATGGGTACAAAAAAGCTACACACTGTCCATATTCATTTTAAGTATAGCAAAATGGTTACTCTCTGCTTGCAACTTGGCATTTTTTTAGGGAAGGAGAGAAAGCTCCAATAGGATTAGAAAGTATCAGCTGCAGACCCAGCACATACCTGCTGTCCACATGTGGCTGTTGCCACTACGACTTCACAAAAGTCTGCCAGTGTGTTGGAACAAACCAAAGAGTGCACACTTACTTTTATGCACATTTTCTGAAGCTTGGGCCATCTCAAAGTGATGATGGGTGAGGTTGGCACTGTGGTATAGCAGGTTAAGCAGCCACCTGCAGTACAAGCATCCCATACGGGTGCCGTTTGGAGTCTCATCTGCTCCACTTCCAACCCAGCTACCTGCTAGTGTACCTGGGAAAGCAGCAAAGATGGCCCAAGTTCTTGGGTCCCTGCACCCACATGGGAGACTTGGAAGAAGCTCCTGGCTTCTGGGTTTGGCCTGGCCCAGCCCCAGCCGTCGGAGCCATTTGCGGAGTGAACCAGCAGATGGAAGATCTCTGACTCTCCTTCTCTCTAAGTCTGCCTTTCAAATAAATAAATCTGTAAAGAGAGAGAGAGAGAGAGACAGACAGACACCAATAGTCAAGCCAGAATAGTAAAGGCACCGGGACAATGCTGGGGTGCCTGGACAGAAGACCCTAGGAAAGCCTGAGCCTTTCACACATTGAAAATGTATTGCTAGGCCACTTCTGGCCAGTTTGCATGCAGCTTTTCTGATCACACACGGACAGGAGACCTGTTCTTCCTAACCATTCTGGAGGCATGTATTCTGTTGATTTCACAGTTAGCCTCAGCTACTGCTCCAACGGATGGGATTTGAATTTCTACCAAGCATGTTTAAAGCAGGAATACATGAGTCACTTGAAGCTAAATCCACAAAAGTGAAGTGGTATCTGTGAAAGCACGTTAAACACAGGCAATAGGCAATGCCTGCGAAAGGCATAATGGCTAAGAGTGTCTTCCACTCATTGTGAAATATTTTGAATATAAAGAACCAGCAGATGGAAATCTCTCTCTCTCTCACTGTCTCTTTCTCTCTCTGCCTCTGCCTATCTCTAACTCTGCCTTTCAAATAAATAAACAAATAAAAATCTTAAAAAAAAAAAAAGGACTTAGGGCCGGTGCTGTGGTGAAGCAGGTTAACGCCCTGGCCTGAAGCGCCACCATCCCATATGGGCACCAGTTTGATACCCGGCTGCTCCACTTCCGATCCAGCTCTCTGCTATGGCCTGGGAAAGCAGTAGAATACTGCCCAAGCGCTTGGGCCCCTGCATCCATGTGGGAGACCCAGAGGAGGCTCCTGGCTCCTGGCTTTGGATCAGTGCAGCTCCGGCCATTTTGGCCAGTTGGGGAGTGAACCATAGGATGGAAGACTTCTCTCTCTCTGCCTCTCCTCTCTGCATAACTCTGACTTTCAAATAAATAAATAAATCTTTTTTTAAAAAAAGGATTCATGAACATAACATTAGGAAACTTCAAAAGGTTCATGGAAAAATGGGATTAAAAGATAATGTACATTTTCCATGATCTTTGGAGACCTGCTCATAACAAATATCCATGAATCTCCACCCCAGCTTACCTTAGGAAACCATAGTAAATTTAGATAGGATATTATTAATTTTTGCAAACATTCTTTTTTCATTTATCAACTTAAGTTAGGAAACCGTAGTAAATTTGTATAGGATATTATTAATTTTTGCAAACGTTCTTTTTTCACTTATCAGTCTTGCTAGAGGTTGACTTACTTTACCAGTATTTTGAAGAAATAGGATTTTGGCTCTACCGCACCATTTTTTCCAATTTCATTTAATTTATCCTTTCTCATCATTATTTCCCC
This sequence comes from Sylvilagus floridanus, assembly GCA_949820135.1. Taxonomy (NCBI): domain Eukaryota; kingdom Metazoa; phylum Chordata; class Mammalia; order Lagomorpha; family Leporidae; genus Sylvilagus; species Sylvilagus floridanus. The sequence goes on along the minus strand of OX463239.1, from coordinate 45,285,652 downwards.
ATTTTCTATTTCAAGTTTACTAAATTATTCTTTTACTAGCTATTGTTATAATTCATTTAAATCTTTTACCACATTTTAAAAAATTATTTGAGAGACAGAGTTACAAAGCAAGAGAGAGGGAGAGATATTTTCCATCCACTGGTTCACTTTCCAAATGGCTGCAATGGCCAGAGCTGAGTAAGTCTGAAGCCAGGAGCCAGGAGCTTCTTCTGGTCACCTACAAGGTGCAGGGGCCCAGGCAAATTGGCAGGGAGCTAAATTGGAAGTAGACCAATCAGGACTCAAACTGGCACCCATATAGGATGCTGGCATTGCAGGCGGTGACTTTACCTGCTATACTATAACACTGACTGCTATTTACTTATTTAGGGAGGCAAAGAGAAAGATACTAAGAGTGAGCACTTCCATCAACTGGTTCACTCCCCCAAAGTCTGCAATGGCTGAGGATGGCAAAAGACAGGACTCAATCCAGGTCTTTCACAATGTTGGCAGCAACCCACATCCTTAAGAAATCAGTCATTGGGCCGGCGCCGTGGCTCAACAGGCTAATCCTCCGCCTTGTGGCGCCAGCACACCCGGTTCTAGTCCCGGTTGGGGCGCCGGATTCTGTCCCTGTTGCCCCTCTTCCAGGCCAGCTCTCTGCTGTGGCCCGGGAGTACAGTGGAGGATGGCCCAGGTGCTTGGGCCCTGCACCCCATGGGAGACCAGGAAAAGCACCTGGCACCTGGCTCCTGCCATCGGATCAGCGCGGTGCGCCGGCCGCAGCGCGCCGGCCATGGCGGCCATTGGAGGGTGAACCAACGGCAAAAGGAAGACCTTTCTCTCTGTCTCTCTCTCTCACTGTCCACTCTGCCTGTCTAAAAAAAAAAAAAAAAGAAATCTGTCATTGTCTCCCAGGGTCTAAATTAGCAAGAAGGTGGAATCAAGAGCAGGACCAGGTATAGAAGCAAGGCAGTCCAATGTGGGACACAGGAATCCATAGTGGCTTCTTCAACACTCAGTCAAATGCCTGTCTCTACATCTAGTGCTTTTGTAGTCCTTTAAAAGAAAAATTTAAACTGAATATCTAATCTCTTTCTGTACCTGCTTCATCATTCTGCAGATAAGGAATTTAGAATACACTCCCTCCAATCAGGAAGTCACCCTCTCCCCACTGACCTCCAGGCCATCCTGGCTCTTCTGTTTGTTCAACGTGTAAACACACGTTCTCAAAGAGTCTCTGTGATGGTTAATTTTGTGTCAATTTGAATAGACCAAAGATGGCTAGACAGCAGTCTAACATTTCTTTGGGAGTGTCTGTAACAATGTTTCTGGATGACATTAACATTTGAATTGGCAGACTGAAAAAAAAAAAAGAAAAAAAAAAAAAACCAACATACTGTCCTCCTTAATGTGAGCAGTCCTCATCCCATAAGTGGAAGGCCAGACTGGAACTAAAAAGCTTAAGGAGAATTCCTGCTTTTCAGCTGGAGCATCTGTTTTTCCCACCCTGCCTTTGGAGTCTAACTCAAACACTTGCTTTTCCTGGGTCTCAAGCTTAGTGGCCTTCAGCCTGGGACTAGGACCACATCATGGGCTCTCCTGGCTCCCCAAATTCCAACTGCAGATCTAGAGATTCACTAACTTTCATATTGCAAAAGCCAATTCCTTGTAATAAATCCCCCTCAGTTTTATATATATCTTGTTAGTTCTGTTTCTCTGTAGAACCCTAATCATTGCTTTCTACTTCTTAAAATACTCAATTCTTTGATTTAGCTGTCTGTTTGCTAATCTTTTTCAGCAGTGCTTCGTAAATGCTCCTCTCCACTTTTGGGCGTAATATTCTTGTTGCTGAAGTATCCCATTTATTAGTGCTTTCAGTTGGGACCACTGTGTAGTAAAACCTCATTGTCTTAACTTGTCTGGAAATATCTTTACTCAGTTATCATTCTTGAATGGTAGGATAGCTGAGTATACAATTACTGGTTAGTGGTTATTTTAATTCAACTCTTTCAAGATAGGATTCTACTGTATTGGTATCTACTACTCCTAGTGAGAACTCTACTTACTATCAGTCTAACAATAATCCCTACATATGTACTTTGTCTTTTATCTATCTCCAGTTATTTTTAGAATATTCTTTTATATTCAATGATTTTGTCATTTTCTCTTTGATAGTCAATGGTTTTGTTCAACCTAGGCATACCTATTTTTTACTTAACCTGCTTAGTATTAACTATGTTTCATGAACTAAATGATATAAGACTTGAGTCTAATCTGAAAAATTCTGAGTTATTATGGCTTAGGCCTCCATTCTCTCCTCTGGAACTCTTATGGTAGACACCTGTTAGTCTTTTTCTATCCTCTAAGTCTCCTTCTCTGATTAAAGTGTTCATATTTCTCATTTCTTCAGCCTGTGTTATAAGAAAGGTATTTTCCTTAGATTTATCCTAGAATTAACTCATCATTGTTCTAATCTAATTCTTTCAATCTAATTTTTTTAAATATTTATTTATTTGAAAGAGTTACATAGAGAATTGAGAGGCAGAGCGAGAGAGAAAGCGAGAGAGAAAGAGAAAGAGAGAGACAGAGGTCTTCCATTCGCTGGTTCACTCCCCAGATTGCCACAATGGCCAGGAGCCAGGAGCTTCTTCCAGGTCTCCCAGGTAGATACAGGGGCCCAAGGACTTGGGCCATCTTGTACTGCTTTCCCAGGCCATAGCAGAGAGCTGGATGGGAAGTGGAACAGCCAGGTCTCAAATTGGCGCCTATATGGGATGGTGGCGCTTCAGGTGAGGGCATTAACTCACTGCACCACAGCGCTGGCCTTCAATCTAATTTTCATCTCATCTTTTTGTATAATTTAATACAGGTGGCCCTCTGTATCTAGGGGTTCCACATGCATGAATTCAAGGAGTAACAGACCAAAAATATTTTCAAAACACTGTGCAGAACATATAAACTTTTCTTCTTGTCTCTATTCCTTAAATAAAACAATTTATATAGCACTTACATAGTATTAGGTATTATAGGTAATCTAGAGATGATTTAAGGTATACAGGAGCAAGGCCTTACATCATATGCAAATACTATACCATTCATTTGACTTGAACATCTGTGGATTTTTGTATGGAAGTGGAGTCTTCGATCCAGTCCCCTATGAATACTATGGGAATGCTGCTTTTTACTCATCTAGTGAGCTCCTAACTTCAATGACTAATACTTCATGTCTAATTTTCATTTTTTAAAAAAATCTATCTGCTCTTTGTCCACCTATTCTTTCATCTATTCAGCTTGTCTTTGAATTTGTTTAATCAGCTAATATGCATGTATTATTTTTAGACTTGCTTTATAGTGTGTGTGTGTATATATATATATATATATATTTATGTAGATATATTCTGTCTCATAATTTAATTTGACAATGTCTTCATTTTCTGATCTCCATTCCATCACTGCCCTATTTCTCTGTCTATCTTTCCTGAGGAAGTCAGTTCCTTTGCTTGGTTTGTAAATTTTTACTGGAAATTATTTCTAGCAAGAATAGTCTGATCTGCATGGTAGAAGGAACCATGACAAAGCGGTTTCGTGTTTACTTTTGCAGACACCAGTTTTATTGTTAATTTCTTAGCTTGGGCTTCCTGCAGTAAACAAGTGTGTAAATTTGGACCCAAATCCACAAATGGTGCTGACTTGTTTCTAATTTCTCTTTTCCCTCCTAATATTCAACACAAGGCCATAAAGAGTGAGCAATCTTCCTTGACATTGTCTCCATGCAAGTGCAGTTTCCCTAGCTTCCCCCTGACCCACACACATGGTTAAAACTATACACAGAGGCTCATACAGCTCCCGATTATACAACTGTCCTTCCAGGAAGTTGTAAGTCCCCTCACATCTACATCTAAATCTAACAATCCCTATTTTCCACTCTGGATATATGTTCTCTTTCAACTTCTGGCCCCTGCAGATTTAATTTATTTTAGCTTATATTTCACTATGTATTTAAAAAGATTTTTAAACAATTGTTGATCACTTTTATGTCTTTTGTCACAGAAATATGGCCCACCAACAAATACTCATTGTGCTCATTCTGTAGAAATTTTTGAAAACCTTTTAAAGAAGCTCAGGTAAATACCTGTTTCTAGTTTATTTATTTATTTAATTTATTTGAAAGGCAGAGTTAGGGAGAGAGACAGAAAAAGAGGTCTTCCATCTGCTAGTTCACTCCTCAAATGGCTGCAACAGCTGAGGCTGGGCCAGGCTGAAGCCAGGAACCAGGTTCCTCCTCTGGATCTCTCCCACATGGAAGCAGGGGCCCAAGCACTTTGGCCATCTTCTGTTGCTTTCCAGACACATTAGCAGGGAGCTAAATCAAAAGTGGAGCAGCCAGACTCAAATAAGTGTCCATATGGGATTCTGGTGCTGCAGATGGTTGACTTTACCTGCTATGGTACAGCCCAGCCCCAAGATACAGTTTTAAAAATACAAAAAGGAAAAGTTCCCTTCCAAGAAGTTGGGAGTCCCAAAAAATAAAGGTAGGTAGATTCTTTTTTTTTTTTTTTTTTTTTGGGACAGGCAGAGTGGACAGTGAGAGAGAGAGACAGAGAGAAAGGTCTTCCTTTTGCCATTGGTTCACTCTCCAATGGCCACTGCGGCCGGTGCGCTGCGGCCAGCTCATCGCGCTGATCCGATGGCAGGAGCCAGGTGCTTCTCCTGGTCTCTCATGCAGGTGCAGGACCCAAGGACTTGGGCTATCCTCCCCTGCACTCCCGGGCCATAGCAGAGAGCTGGCCTGGAAGAGGGACAACCGGGACAGAATCCGGCGCCCCGACCAGGACTAGAACCCGGTGTGCCGGCGCCCCAGGCGGAGGATTAGCCTATTGAGCCGGCCTCATAGGTAGATTCTTAACCCTCCTCTTAAGGTCTCTCTGTTCCAAGACACTGACTGGGCCAGGGTGAAGGAACCATGACCACTGATGGCTTGAAAATAAAAGATTATCCTGATTCCTCCAAAGGCTGCCAATGCATCGTAGGCTAAAGTTCTGTTCTAATGGACAACAATACAACTTGTTTCTCTGTGAAAATCAGTTTACCTGTTGAGTCTGAAATGTTATATTCACCCTGCTACTTTTTTTTTTTTTTGAGGTGTGCATTAAGCCATTGTTTCTCAGCATGCTCATCATTGGGCAGCTGGGCTAGGCTCGGTGGCAACAGCCTGTTCTTCATGTGGCCTATACTAGGGTGGACTATCCGGGTGCTCGAGGACCCACTTTTATGGTAACTCACTTCCACGTTTGGCCCAGTCTGAACTCTGGCTTCTCACCTGGTGGGTCTCCCTGAGGTCTGTTTTTAGACTTCTCCTTGAAATGGTGGACAGGTTCCAAGAATAAGCATCCCAAAGAAGTAGGCAGAAGCTTAAAGTTATTTATGATCTAGGCTTGGAAGTCATGTAATAAGGCTACAATTTTATTTACATTTTCTTTAAAAGAAGAAAACTGTTTTCTAAAAGATAGGTGAACTTCGAAAATTATAGCATAATGCTTTCAAACAGGGGCAGTATGGGGGTAAGCATTTGGCAAGGCAGTTAAGCCAATGCTTGGGATACCAACATCTCATTTCAGAGTACCTGTATTCGAGTCCCAGCTCTGATTCTAATTCTGCCTTCCTGCTAATGTGCACCGTGGCAGACAGCAGGCGATGGCTCAAGTATTTGGGTCCCTGACACACATATGGGAAACCCGACTGAGTTCTTGGCTCCTGGCTTTGGTCTGGCCCAGCCCTGGCTGTTTTTGGCACTTGGAGAATGAGCCAGCATATGGGGTGGATTTGTTTCTCTCTCTCTGCCTTTAGATAAAATAAATAATTTGTTAAAAAACAAAACAAAACAAACAAACAACGAGGCACAATGGATAGTGTTTGCCAGCAGAGTCTAGAATCAGCCAGACATCGACTAGCCATGGTATCTCAACAAATTAACGTCTGTGACCCTCAGTTCCCTTGTCTGTAAAAGAGAATAACACTGGTGCTTACTTTGGAGGACTGTTCTAAAGATGAAATGAAATAACACACTATAAAGCACTTATCTATTTGAGACCTGGACAGTTACACAAACTGTTTGGCTGGTGTTAGATGATGGTGTGGGCTGGCTTCTGCCTTCCTAGGCTGCGTTAGCAAGAAGTACAACATTACTCTCTATTGTCCAGAAGACAAATAAAGAATGACGTCATGAGATGTATATGAAGTCAGGGGCTTGTTTTTATCAACTATATATTGCCATAGCCTTGAAGAGACAGCCAGAAATGAATATATTTAACAGAAAGAATCTGGCAGTACTAGATTATCTCTTACCCCTTCTCCCTGATCCATACACACACTGCTTTGTGGCACTTAGTGTACAATCCACTATCAAAACTGTTTTCAGAAAAGAACTTGGTAAAAGTCCTTTCCATTTTCTTGTGTATCAAGTTAACACATTGTCACTCAGAGGAAGGGAGGTATAGTTTAAGTCTCTCTGTAACCATGTAATAGATGCCCCACCACCCAATCTAGGGGCATTTCAAGCATCAGCAATCAAGCAAGTAAAGACTGTTCAAAAATCACTGACATCACATCCATTTTTATAGCTCCTACTCTCCTTAGTATAAGGTCAGGTAAGCAGTCAGCTACTGCTAGAAGGTACTGAAGCAAATATGCAGGTGAATCATCTGTGATGCCAAGCCCCTTGCAAGTTCTGGCTATTGCAAAGAACATGTTTTATCTGCACTAAAACAAAGGTAAGACTACATAGAGTTGAGAGCCCTAATCCAAGCCTATACATAGGGTTAACCATAATAGGGAAATCAGTGAGGGCTGGTGTGAGTTGCATGACAGGAGTGAGGAGAAAACCCAGGATGAGTAAGGGAAGGACTTACTGTGGTTGCTCCAGAGGCTGAACCCCAAAGCAAAGCCTAGTTCACAGTGACTGCTGGTTCAAGACTTTGGACATCAGAGTCATGAAGGTCCCAAGCTACATCTCTATCGGGGTTTACTAGTCTGTGTCTTTCCTGAACAATTTTCATATCACCAGTGGCCCACAGCAGCCCTACTTACCTTACAGTGGAGAATTCTGCAGGAATTCCAGGCACTGCCTCATGAGCTCTCCCACAGCACGAGAGTGATCTCTAAGTCAGTTCGATCCCATTTGACAACTTGAATAAGATACACCTTTTAACATTAGGGAATCCTTTAAAGACAACTCGATTCTGCTCTGTAACTAGCACACAACCATGTAAGAAATATACTACAGTCATCAAGTGTAAAAGTATCACATTTGGACAAGGGGAAGATGTCTCCAAGTAGGAGTGTCCTCACTTTTCAAAACCTCATCTCAAGAAACTTGCAGCTTCACACTCACTGTATATTATTAACCCTTATACTACAGATGTGTGTCAGTTGAAATTTATTAACCACCTGGTTAAGATCATGAACACAATTCCTCCCAGATCACCTCCCCCACCCCCATCTTCCTAATCCAGAATTTTTTTTTTTCATCTTACTTTTCGGCAAAAAGTTCAAGACCCTGTTCAATTCTTGCCTCTTGTGTTAAAGCCTGCCATTATTTTTCCAATCCACCTGTGTTTTTCCATCTCATTGGAGTGAGGGGGAACTCATATTTTCTACTAATTACTTGGCATCTGACTTAATATTACTCTGTCAATTGTTGACAAGAGATTGAACAGCATGGTAAAATTTAAGACAATGCCACATTCTTAAAAACTCGATGTTTCCCCTGGCATACAAAAAGACGTGCTGTAATTCCTCAGCACTGTCTTTAGATATCCAGGCACTTTTACAAGGAGGAAGAATCAGACTCATCTTTTGATCACTTCAAGGTGATAAGTTGACGGCTTGTTTGAAACTCTTAAGTTTCAAATTTCAGGCTCAGTTTGACTGAGCCTGGTTGACTTAGGCATTTCTTAACCTTCTTCATGATGACCCACCTAAGAAGGTGTTTTAGATTTTATTTTCTTAATTGCTTTTCCCCTGAAAAACTTGAATGCAACAGATACACTGTCTGTTTGTTATGCAAAATCACTCTCTGTAAGAACACAGGGTTTACTTGAAGACTAAAGAAACTGGTTAGCAACTTTCCTGTAAGCAGTAATATTTCTATGTTATCACTGCAAATTTGCTTTGTGCAAAATTGCTACTCAATAAATTGCCAAAGCATTTCATAAATAGACAAACGAAAGAGAAAACTATTTAAAATTAAGCTCTACCTATATGTTCTATATACCTACTTCTATGTTCCCTCTCTCTCTCTCTCTTTCTCTCTCGATTTTATTTATTTGAAAGTCAGAGTTACATTATATGTTCTATATACCTACTTCTATGTTCTCTCTCTCTCTCTCTCTCTCTCTCTCGATCTATTTTATTTATCTGAAAGTCAGAGTTACACACAGACAGAGAGGGAGAGACAAAGAAAGGTCTTCTATCTGCTGGTTCACTCCCCAAAGGGCTGCAAAGGCAGGTGTTGGGCCAGTCCAAAGCCAGGAGCTTCATTTAGGTCTCCTATGTGGGTTCAAGGACCCAAGCACTTGGGTAGTCTCTGCAGCCTTCCCAAGAGAATTATCAGGGAGGTGGATCAGAAGTGGAGCTGCCAGGACTCGAACCAGCACCTATATGGGATGCTGGCACTGCAGGCAGTGGTTTAATCTGCTACAACACAATGCTGGCCTTATTCTGTAATCTTAAAGCAAATTTTAGGTATCTAAATAGATGTGACTTAATTTGAGCTTTTGTCTTTACTGAAGAGTGGACATTAAAAAACATGTAATTGTTTTCAGGAAATTCAGACCAAGATGCAATATGGAACAGCGGATCTTTAGATAAATGTTGAGAGCATCCAATAGAATGTCTTGCAAAAGAGGAGTGCATATTATAGACACAGCCATATAAAGTGACTTTACTAGGCCATAATATATTTTTTCAACACTTATGTATTATTTTCAAGTACTTCATATCAAATGATTCTCAATAGTTTATAGCATGTAAGATATAATTATGTCTCCTTTAAAAATATAATTAAATGACTCAAAATATGTAAACCTGAATGCAGTATTTATTATGGTATTATGTAATGTGGCATTATACAGATATGGGAAAATCTACAATATTATATTCAAATTTCTAAAATTTTGTAAGTAGTTTCATATTTGTACCAAGTCAGTTGAGCATTCAGGAAATAGGGTTACTCAATCTACCTAATAACAAGTTTTCATTTGTAAAATAACAACAACAAAACCCAGAGAACATATACTACATGCTTCAACATACTTGGTATCAACCTCAACTCCACCTGTGTTGAGTCACTGAATTTTCAGAGTGTACCTACAAGGTGTCATAAATGAAGAAATCAAGACATGGGAATTTAAATAATTTGCCTAAAGTCCCACTTCTCCTTAGCAGTGGGGCATGACTTGGACTTAGCCAGTCACCCTCCTAATCACCAGGTTATTCACCAACACCATTCCCACAGTACTCCAAGGCAAACCTAAATAGTCTAGATCAACACATCTTATTTATAAGAGCTGAGCATACTTTCCACTGCTATTCTCTCCTCCCTTCTGGAGTTCCAATTCAATTATTAGCAAGAAACATGTCATGACACTTACTATTCTCTGCAGAGTAAAGATAGGGAGACACAATGAAGCTGAGCTCTCTCATCTATGCTCACTGGGCCCAGCAGGAGAGTTGAAACACAGGTAAAAAGATTCCAGATCAAGATCAGGAGAGGAAATTAATGGCAGCAAAGACCTACCAAAATCTGTTGGGGTGGCTAGAAAACCTGACAGGATCACAAGTGTCTTACTTCGTATGAAAAAGAAAGAAAACTGGGGCTTCATCAAGATGGTCCCCCATGGCTACTTATATGACCAAGTCTGTATTATTCAAGGAAGCTGGTGAGAATGGGACATGTCTCACTGTGCAAGCTGATGACTACAAGAAGCCTAACAACTCCCTCTGGTACCCTGCTCATTTATGTCCTGTGCTTCCATGTGCTGGCAAAGACCCATACCACATCACGGTGTCCGCCCGAGTGCATAATTAGGAGGCAGTTAATTCTAAGTCATTAAAAGTGTTGTCCAGGCTTAGAAGGAATCATGGAAAGTGCACGGGCGTGAATGTATTTTCTTTTATGGCAGGTTCTACCAAATCTAATGGGATAAGAACCACCTAAATTTTTTAATCTTAGATTTTTAGGACAAGGGTAAAGAGGGAAGCAAAGAAATTTCAAGGTAAGTTAAACAATGTGAGAATCCACACACTTTCAGAATGCTGAAAGCAACATTTCCTGGGAACTCAGCCCATGTGACTAATTATAGCCAGGGACAGTGCTTCTATTCACAAATAACTTTCCTCAGATTCTCCTGAGAAAAATCTCAACAACTTTCAAGGAAAACATAGCTATTCAGTTTCTGCCCATTATCCAACACAGAGATCTATCTTTCTTGCATTTTATTAGTTACACACACAGAAAAAGTCAAAATTCTGTGTGTCAGACAATCTGTGCAAGGTATAGGTCAGTCTCTTTTTAAGCAGAGACAAACATCTTAAAAATAGCCTGCCAGGTTAAAATATTTTTGCAGAGGTTTTAGAATGTATGAGTTTTTGAGAAAGCTTATATTTTGGTCCCTCAAGCAAATGAGCTATCCATTTAAATGAACAAGTTAGTAGCCTGGTCTAAAAATAGCTGTACAATTAACAGTGTACTATATAATTAAAATCCGTATATCATTAAATTATGCGGACGTTAACTTCACTATGAATTCTTTATGTAATGAGACAGTTAAAAGATACATTTCTTCAGTTGTAATTAATCTTTCAGCAAGTCCGATGAGCACAATGGCAGCACAATACTGTGCCAAAGTGAGATTGCGTTTACAAAGAGTCGTGCTGCAAGCTCTTGGGGCTTCTGGAAACAAAGTGTGTGAAGGGAGAAGTGCAATTAGTCTCCAAAGGAAACTTAGCAGCAACACTTGTTCTGTATGCATCACCTTTGGGTGCCTCAAGTGACAGAGCAGTGCCGCAGACTACTCCACTGAAAATAGATGATACGCATTTTGTACCCTTGGCGATTTTCTACAGTAGCCGTGGTCAACAGAACAGTGGAAGAAAGGGATGAAGAACTTAATACATTTTTAAGAACTGAAGAAATTACTTCCACAGTGCAGCAATTAAGTGCAAATTAAAAGAACTGTTTAATTACATTTTTTGCTGACTTTCGCAGAAAGAATTTTTAAT